>PVKB01001476.1:281502-412031 GCA_004027205.1 Ctenodactylus gundi
AAAAAAAAAAAAAAAGAAAGAAAAAGAAAAAGAAAAAGAAAAAAGAAGAAAGAAAGGAAAAGAAAGAAAAGAAAAGAAAGAAGGAATAAAATAAAGTAAGTAAAAGAAATTATACTGTATGTGAATTTTTTCTCGTATTTTTCTATTCATCTGCGTACATAAGCTGGTATACCTAACACAACTGATCTTTTGGTGATAACACTGAAAAACACGTAAAAGTTTTCAGAAATAAACTTTTCTGAAAAGTACTTACTACAATCTTAAAGTAGTCACTTGGGATAACCATATCACCATTCTTGACCCACTTCACAGTTGGAGTTGGCTTCCCAGTCACTTCACATTCAAATATAATATCCATGGACTCATGAGCATATATGTTAGTAGGTTGTTTCAGGAATTCAGGTTGGGCTTTAAAATAGAAAGAAAATTAAGATACTAATGAAAATAAAAATAGATAGCAGCTATTCATATTAGCCAATCAAGACATTAATAAGATAATATGTAGCCATTCATATTTCAACATTCACAGTTTATCACTTGAAGCTCTCACTGCCTATCTTTACAAAAGTCTGACAAAAAATACATTAAAAATACATTAGGAAGTATTTTCGAAAATTAATTTTCTGGTATAATTAACTAGGACAATTTGAGTTTCTACAGTTACTACTGAAATATGCTTACCAAGTTGACTACACTAAAGAAAAAACATAATTATAAGCTATATTAAAATGAATATTGAAAACTATTTCCCTAAGATTTATGCCATTTTGAAAAAGCCACAATTGAAATTCAAAAGTTGAAAAGACTGACAATCTTCCCTTTCAGTCAACATGGAGAATAACAACAAAAAAGTAAATAAAACAAATGTTGTATCAGAGGTATTCAGTAGTTCATTCATTCAAAAACACTCCTATCAGTAACATTACTCACCTATTGAAAAGGGTTTTAAGGTCACAGAATCTTTGTGGAAAAGTTAAGGGTATTTGAAAAACTTTGAATATCACCGTGTCTCCCTTTCCTTTTGCCCCAAAGATGTAAATCACTGACTTATTTAATGACAGGTTAATAAAGATTTTTCATTAGGAGGGTTGAAATCATGTGCCCAACTTCCTACCTAATGTCATACTCTCCTACATAATATTCTTGACAAGGATGCCTTCTTTAAATTTCAAATGATAATAAACTGCCTATATCATAAATCAGCCAGCTTCCTCATAGGCCAGTTCCGCTAAACAACAATGATAACAACATGTGTAATGACAGGTGAGTGAAAATCACTCTAGCTGCAGAGATTCTGACTAGAATTACACTGAACTTACGCAACCTGATGCCTGAACAATATCAATTCTTCCTTTCCACGAACATAGTTCATCTCTCCAATGACTCAGATCTTGGTTTTAATCTTACTTATACTTTGGCACAGTCCTAAGTATTTCAAAGAAATTCTGTGCAAATTTAAGTGGCACTTTATTCATTTTTGTCCTGGGGATTGAACCCAGGGCTCCGCACATGCTAGGCAAGAGTTTTATCACTAAACTACACACTCCTTAAGCATTTCTCCCTCCCTGTCCCTAATCTAATTTAATTGATCAGTCAGATCAGCACATCAGCAGGTGGCTTTCTACACTCCAACAGGTGCTACCACTGTGGGGTATAAGGGTACTATTGGATTCTCTCCCTCAATAACTCTTTTTAATTTTCTTTTTTGTCTTTTATTTAAGGCATTTAATGTACCAAAGTTTCAAACTTTTATGTGGCATAATTTATAACCTCATTCTATCCTGGCATCTGTATTTCATTATTCTTACATTCCAAGGACTCTCTTGCTACCGTATTATATTCATATAATATTTACTTACATTTTTTCGAGTATTGCTTCAAAACAGACTTAATGAAGTAACTATAGATTTATTGAAGTAATCATCCAACACTGTTTTGTCTAAACAGCAAGCTCAGTAGTTTCAATAAAAATAACTGATTTGAAAGTTTTAACATAAAATCATTTTATTCTTAAGGGGTCTGTTCATAGGTATTAGTTGTTTTTACAGTTATTCTTGGATGAGAACTGCAAAGTTATTGTAACTAACTATACAATATGTTTTCTTATTTGGTAGAACAAGTACTCTTATTTATTTCCTTAAAATTTTTCCAACATATTTAAGGTCCCTACTTCCCAGATAAATTTAGACTAGGCCTATGTTAAATTTCACTGTTCGTTCTCAAAGCAAACACGTAAGCAAGAATAACTTGAAGTTTTCATTTGAATAGTAATAATTTTAGATGTAGAAAAAAACACATTTGCAGTCTTGACTTTTCCTATTTAATAAAGTTTACTTGTGTTATAGAAAATTTATAGGTGGCTACTGATTTGGACTGAGCACCAGGGCCCAGCAGACCATAACAAAATGGAGTCACCCATGCTAGCTCCAAATATGCCAATTTTAGTCTTTAGGAGAAGGAAGCCTCCTGTTTGAACTGTTATAGGGAGAGTAACATGAAATAATCTGATGTTAGCTGAGGTAGAATAGAAGAAATAAAGACAAGTAGAAAGAAGACAAGAAAAATAAATTAAAAACTGTATTTTTAAAAAAGCTGCTTCAGGACACAAAAATATACAAGGTTACAGTCTTTTTTTTTTTTTTTTTTTTTTCAGGCTATTCACTCCTAAATTTGTAAGTCTTAATAATGCAATGGATTGGGCTCATGCTTTTCTCCTGTAAAACAGGACTTTCACCTTTATAAGGGCCAATGCCTGCGCTTTCTGTAGAATAACAGATTTCCACCTCCAGAGAACAACCATATCTGGTACCATACAGTAACAAGACTCACTCACCCTTCCATATTTCTTTACTTCTGTTTAATAAACCTAGCTATGTGTGCGAAGTTATCCTTCTGTGACATCTGTGCAGCAGGTGGAGCTGAGGTCTTATTTGAAGGGACCCAGCCACCGACATTAATCAACCTGCTTTTTGAAGTATGTTGTTCCTTCGTTCCTGCTCAAGCTACCTCACAAAGAACATACAGTTCTACCTGCCTAGTGTAGCACCTACCTACTCTTTAGAGGAAATGCTGCCTCAATTCACTGATAAAAAAGCCAATTAAGATTATTTAATTAAATTTGAAGAAAAGAGTTTTCCTTCAACTCTTTATACATTCTTAAGTAATGATTTTTTTTTTTAATTGTAAAGCAGCTATAATGACTAAGAATCAAGAAACGCAGATTTCTAAGTGAAGTTTCAAGAACAAGTGCCCTCATGGAGTAGGAGGTGAGGGATTTTAGGGCCTAATCTACGACCCGTTACCCAGTAAAGGTGGAAACATCTCTTCCCCTATTCTCCTTGCTAACATGGTACAGAATGTGCCCTGTCTTTCTCCTCTAGAAGGACTCTTAACAGAAGGAGGGACACCAGATATCTCCAAGGATAAGACTGACCACTGATCCATATTGCATACTGAAGGAAAAATTCCTAAAACATGAGGCCATACTCATGACCAACTGTTACCAGCCTCTTACAACACCCCAGTAAAGCCATAAAAACTAGACTCTGGGGCTGGAGGAAAGGCTCAGTGGTTAAAGTGCTTGCCTAGCAAGCGCTAAGTACCCAAGTTCAATTCCCCAGCACCACATAAACTGGGCTTGGTGGTTCACGTCTGTAATCCCAGCACTCGGGAGGCTGAAGCAGAAGGATTGCTGTGAGTCCAAGGCCAGCCTGGGCTCCAGAGTGAGTTCAGGACCAGCCTGGGCTACAGAGCGAGACCCTGTCTCAAAAACAAAACAAAACTAGACTCTGTCTTCTTAATGCTTAAGCTCCTTTCGTATTTTTCTCCTCGTTCTTAATTATATGTTGCCTATAGCTTCATGCTGGTCCTTTTTTGTGTGCGTGAGTGGGGATCAAACTCAGGGCCTTCGGCTTGAGCTACATTCCCAGCCCCTATTTATTTATTTATTTATTTAGAGACATCGTTCCCAAGGTAGGCTTGAACTTACAAGCTTGTGACTCTCCTGCCTCAGCCTTCTAGAGTGCTAGGATTACAAGCCTGCACTGGGCTCAACTGTTGCTTCAGTTTTAATTTCTATTATCCCTAAAGGAAGTTACTCTAAGCACCCTGACCCTGAGTACACCAGGATCTTTAACCACTGTTTTAGGATGTCAGTCGACACATCTGATCAAGGTTACAGCTAATATTTTGAGTGCTTTCCACTTACCATCACTTAGTTCCCACAGCAATCCTAACATTTAGATATCGTTTTCACTATACAGACAAGGGTCCTAATACAGAGACTTTTAAAATTTTTTCCATTTTACTGTTATGTACATATGCCATACATGTTTTCATTGAACTTGAGTATTCTGTACACATTTATACCGCATCAAAATTACAAATTATTCCCCTCTCTCTTTGTGACCTCCTCCTCCTCTCTATCCTCTAGTACTCCTCTCACTCAGTTCTAAGAAATGGCTGTATACTGGGTTTCTCATATTAGAGAAACCACTTGATATTTAACCTTCTGAGTCTGACTCACTTCACTGAGCATGATGGTCTCAAGTTGTGTCTATTTACACACAAAAGCATCAAAACTACCCATCTTTATAGACAAATAGTACTTCACTATGCACATTTTCTTTCTCTCTCTCTCTCTCTCTCTCTCTTTCTTTCTCTTTCTTTTTCTTTCTTTCTGATACAGGGTCTCACTCCAGGCTGGTCCTGAACTCACTGGTGTAGCCCAGGCTGGTCTTGGATGTACAACAATCTGCCTGCCTCAGCCTCTTGAGTGCTGTGATTACAGATGTGTATTACTATGTCCATCTTTTATGTGGTGCTGGGGAACTGAACTCAGGTACTTAGCATTTGCTAGGCAAGTGCTTTAACCTCTCAACTATTTCTCCAGTCCCCCACAATTTCTTCTCCATTGCTCTGCTGATGGGCATTCTGGTGTATTCCACGCTGTGTCTACTGTTAGTTGTGCTGCTATGAACATGGGTATACATGTATCTCTTTTATATGATCCTTTTTAACTCTTTTGGAAGGATTCCCAGAAGAGGTACTGCTGGATGAAAGGGGATATGTATTTTCAAATTTGCAAGGTATTTCCATACTACCCTCCATAGTGATTGCATAAGTTCACAGTTCTGAGCTGCCAAGCACAGAGACATTTATTCCACGGGATCACACAGCTTACTTACAGTGAAAATCTGGACTAACTGCAAAATCTATAGTCCTTCTTTAAACTTTTTATTTTATAGAATGAAACAAAATAATAAATCCCTCTGTATTTGTTATGTGGCTTCAACAATTATCAACTTAGTACTAATAGTGATTCATCTATACCTTCATCCACCTGTCTGGTGACAACCTCACCCCTCACTCCATAATACGCACAAATTATTCTGAAAATGAAATCCAGGTAATATATCATATTATTTCATATATAAATATTTAAGTGCTTCTATAAAACAAGAAATTCCACTACCAAAATATTTAAAAAGTGCTTTCATGTGTTGTTTTCTAAAATTTCTTTAAAACACGTGTTCCTCCTTTACCTCTTCTGTTTATTTGTATTTTCTCTACTAAGAGACCAGGTCATCTGTCCTGTTGAGTCTGCTGTAGTCAGGTTTTTGCTGACTGCACTGCCAAGGCAGTATTTCACACATCTGTCCTTCTACAGAGACACCAGTAGTCAGCTCGTCAGCTCATGGTGTGTGTGCGCACGTGTCCATGCGTGCACACCTGCATGTGTGTTTCGTAAGATTCCTTCACAGACTATTTCATTGCTTCCATCAGGAGGTTTCTAAGTGATTACCTCTCTGTTTGTTGATAGTGACAGCCTTTGATAATCATTAGAGTCTACCACTAGATGCAACTTAACAATGCTGTTATTTCTATCATTCCTTGTCTAAAGAAAAACACCCCCTCAGTTATCTACTATGTTCCCTCATCTAGCCATCGGGATAACTCTTTAGTTATTCAGTTATGCTAAAATACAGGACTAATACAATGACAGGATAAATGCTTCTTTCTTTTATAGTTTTCAAAACAATAGGTTGGTTTTTTAATATTCTCCCTCACGTGATCACTAAGGGATTTTTAAAAGCAGGATTAAAAGTTCTTGGATTTAAATATACTCGGTTTGTTTCAATTTGCTGACGTTATTATTTTTTTCATTCGGAAGCTACCCCATCTTTGACAACAGAGGAAATCTGGTCTTCTTGGGCCTGTGAGACATGATCCTACTATCTCCAGTATGTTCTTGATACTACTTGAAAGACAGCAGTTACTTATTTTTAAAATAGAAAGTTCACTATGGTTTTTAAAATTTTTTTTTTTTTAGTATTTTTACTAATATTTAAATTCAGGAGCATGGCATTGGGTGAGATGGCATACATATAACCCAGTATCGTAAGATGGTTTCACGGAGAAGGCAAAGGCGAGGCTAAGAGTTTATGTAGGGCAGATTACACTGGCAGGGGCGTAGCAGGTGAGTCCCAAGACAGGAACCACACACCAGGCCGAGAGGCTGGGCTGCCTTATAAAGAGCTGAGGATGTGGAAAGGGTCTCAGAGGAATATCAGGTCACCCAAATACTGTCCTGTATTGCCCTGTGGATTTTCTGGGAAACCTTCACGGTGCCTAAAAACTCCATTTCTAAAGTCACAACCTGAAAGAGCACTGCCTGTACCATGGGGCACTCTGCTGCAGTTGGGGAAGGAATTCCTGGAAAGATACAGGTGGCCAATGTATATAGATTCTAAATAAATTTTAAATCTGTATCTCTTTTCTCTTCTGAAAAAACATACAAGCAAAGAAACTTCTGTTTTCAATGACACTAAAAAAGTCAGGCCCAGTGGCACAGACCCGTAATCCCTGCACTCTGGAAAGCTGAGACAAGAGGATCACAAGTGTGAAGCCAGGTGAGTTAACTTGGCAAGACTGTCTCAAATCAAAACTAAAAATGGGCTGGGAATGTACCTCAATGTGAAGACCCTGGGCTTGATCACTGATAGTTAATAAAATTAATATTATTCATTTGTATTTTGCCCATTTTTATTAGTGTATTTGTGATACACAATGGTTACATTAAATTTGAAACTTTTGTGCAAAAATACTCGTTTGTCTTTTATTATTGCCTCCTTCGTCTCAGAATAAACATTTCAACCTATAACCTAACAGAAAACAGTTAACAATTCTTGGAGTTCCTTTTTATCCTTTAGAATACAGTAATATATACAGTCCAATTACTATTTTAAATTTATTTGAAATAGAAACTTTTAATTCAAATTATAGGCTTTTGTGAGGCTATCTATATTGCCAACTAGATACATATTCAGAGTCATTTGTTTCATTTTACTTTCCATTCTCAGAAATTATTTGGTATATTTTTAAATCTACAAAAACAAGGTATATTCAAATAAGTCTAGTTTCTAATCCTGTTTTTTCTATTCTTCCCTTTTCCTTCCTGATAAATAACAATTCAAACTATTTTATGGTTTATCTTTCCATTTGTAAAATTATAAGCAAACATGTAAACACACACATTTCCCCCAATTCTCTTGTTTAGATAATGGTAACAGACTAACATTTTTTTTTACCTTCAAAGCATGTAATCTTAACTACAATGGTACTGTTTCTGAGGAACTGACATATTTCTTAAGCCTCTGGGACTGAGGTTCCCCCTTAGGCAAAGAAATTAATTTTGGAAAACATATAATGAAATCTCTTTTTAAAAAATAAAATTAGTATAATTTTAGTATTTGCTTTTAATAAACAGACTTTCAAATAAACAAACAGTGCTCAATTCATCATTTTTCCCTTTCACAAATTATAAAATAATGCCCTTTAAACGTTCTCTGGATTTTAACTACTCTGTACACAGTAGTCACACTAATTAAACACAATGTAAGAGCAGATGTTTGTGGTTGGGAAGTTAAATTGATTATCAAGAGCAAGTGAACTAATTACCATAAGAAAATAAGTGCTGTAATGAAATTACGTTTTTCCTTACCAAAGAGATAATTAGGCTTCAAATTCTCTCTGACAGCTCCCTGTTCTTTTTAGTGCCATCATCATTACAAGAGTCCTTTTAATTGTTAAACACAGAAGGATAATTTCATACTAAAACATATTATACTTGCAAAATTCTCTTGCTATAAACATCACTTAATTCCATCACTGTTATGCTGGAAACTGTCACTCAATTCAAAAGAAAATAATACAAGGCCAACACCAATGTCTCAAGGTTACTTTATTAGGCGGTGATTTGGAAGATAATGTTTTTCGTTGACATTACCTCTGAAATGTTTGAGGTTCTTTTAAGTTCCTAAGCACTGAAATTCTCACTGAGCTCTTTAGGTAGACAAATAGAGCAATTCTGTCCATTTATGTTAAACTTCTTTTTTCTAATTCATGATTTAACATCTAAGTTCTTATAAAATAAATAAATAAAAAGTAGGCATTTAACAGTCTGAAATCTTTTCAGGGATTTTTAAGAGTCTAATTACAAGTCTGCTATCAGTACTGATTTCCTTAACACAACAAAAATACGTTAAAACCCTCCACTGTTCCTTGAGAAAGCTTTCCGCTGCTGTGACAGCAAATAAGTTCCCTTTAACACCTTGCAGAAAGCAATGACAGCTTAGCTGTGAAGCATGAGATTCTGTCACTGGCCTTTGAAACTGTACTTCTGTCCTTCCATCCTCACATCCTTAGCTCCAGTGTCAACTCATAATTTAGCTACAAGCATTCATTCTTCTCAATCTGAGCTTTAAAAGCATTTTCTTAAACAAGCTTTGCCTGATCCACAGCCCAACATTTCTTCCCATTCCTCGCCTCCTGATGCTAATGAAACCTCGGCAGGCTAAACCATAATAGGTGCTCAATAGGCATTAGTTGATATGCAGTCATTTGAATTTTTTAAAATTCCATTAATAAGCACTATCTGAGAATCCGGTATGCAGGACAGAACTTTCTTTTAAGAATTCTCAAATTTCTCAAAAAGTCAATTATTTTATATTACTGTTTCTCCACAAGTCTATCCGTTGTGAATATGTGTTTTCTGTATC
Organism: Ctenodactylus gundi; assembly: GCA_004027205.1. Taxonomy (NCBI): domain Eukaryota; kingdom Metazoa; phylum Chordata; class Mammalia; order Rodentia; family Ctenodactylidae; genus Ctenodactylus; species Ctenodactylus gundi. The sequence goes on from PVKB01001476.1 coordinate 290,562, forward strand.
AGTTTTAAACGTTGGTTTTCAATGTTTATAATAATGTAAAGTCTTAATGACATGTAACTTTAGCATCCACATTTGTACTCTCATGTTTCCAAGCTGGTCTGTGATCAAAGAATTTCAACCCGATGCTGCTTCCCAAACTTGGGGCCTTAGAGTTGAAGGCGCCAAAATCTGAAAACTGTACTCTATACTTTGAAGAATTACGAAAAAGCCTTTACCTCATATAGGCTCCCCTTCCTCAAGAAAATTAAACATAAGTCTTTGCCTGATGTCCCAATCCAGTATGCACACTCTCCGGGTAGCTTGTTTTCAATGGCTGGTTTTGTTTTAGATATTTCGAGTAGTACTAGAGATCTTGCTGCTTTCAATTCTTTTGAGTATATATACCCAGAAATAGGATTACTGATAAAATAGGAATTTATTTTTTTATTTTCTGAGAAACTATTATACTGTTTTCAAGTGTCTATACTTTTGACAAAAGGGCAAAGGGTTCTACTTTATTTACAAACTTTTCAACATCTCCTATTTTCTGGTTTTTGAAGTTAGTCACACTAGTGAGTTTTTACCACTGTACCACACATACTTTTGTGCCTTCTTTCTTTTTGGTGGAGTTATTGAAAACTGAATCTAGGGCCTTTGCACAGAACTTTTTGAGATGGCTCTCACTAAGTCTCTAATTGCCTAGGCTGGGCTGGCACTTGAAACGTGCTGCCTCAGCTTCCCAAAGTGCTGGGATTATACCACCACACCCAGCTCCATTTGACTTTTTAATATGTTTATGCTTTGGCTATTTCAGAAAAATTTATTCCTTATTGGATAAGCTGGTCTGCTCTCTGCTACTCCCTGATACTCTCTGGGTTGCTTCTGTTGACTGAGAATGCCTTCTGCTTTCTTTCTCCATCTCACTGCTTTCAACATCCTCATACTTAAAATTTAGGACAGTATTCAGTTGAGAAGGTTCAAAGAAAGAAAACACAAATATCCTCTTTTACCAAGCTTCTAACCACGTGTCAGCTCTACTACCTTCTCCAGAGATAAACATTATTCATATTTTTATTGTGTGAACTTTCCAAACTATGTATTTAAAACACATCACACATATCTACACACACTCTCTCTCTCTTCCTCTCTCTCTCTCTCTCTCTCTCTCTCTCTCTCTCTCTCTCTCCCCTACACATACTCACTCATTTTTTTAAAAAAATACAGACTAAGCTGGGTACAGTGTCTCATGCCTGTAATCCTAGTACTCTAGGAGGCTGAGGCAAGAGGGCACAAAATTTGAGCTCTCAGTAACTTGGTGAGATCCTTTCTCAAGAGAAAACAAAATGGGTTGGAGAAGCACAACAAAGGAAAAGATGAAATTAGCTTTCTATTCTCACAGAAGATGCATATGAGGAGACAACGTGCAGCTGAAATAAACATTATGTAAGCAAGTATGTAAGGCAGTTTTTAAAAATTCTGTATTTCTGATTCTTCAAAAGGATTGTAGTGTTTATCAACTTTGGAAAAACTATTCTGTTGCAATTTCTCATTCTGACTATTCATTTTGGTACCTCTTTTGGAATACTTTTTGTGTGTGTATCAAGCCTACCATCTTCATGTTGAATTATAACTCCAGCCCATTCTTATTTTTGATTTTGAGGCAGGGTCTTGCTAAATTAAACTGCTCAGTATCCTAATCTGGGCTCAAGCTTGTACTCTTCCTGCCTCAGCCTCCTAGAGTGCTGGGATTACGGGCCTGCACCACCAAGCCTCGATAGTATTCATTTTTATACACAATGTCTTCAAAATAGTTTTCATGTCAAGATCCACAAAAGTTAGATTTGTCCCCATGACAACAATCTCTAATGCTGCTTATTACATCTTTTATGCCAATTTTGCCCACCTGTTTACTTAAATAGGCATAGAATTCTCTGAAAGGATATAAAAAATTAATGTTAATATGTGCTTCCATAAAGGTATCCAAGACATGGCAGTGACACAGCACTATATATTCTTTGCTTTTGTTACTTTTTCACTGCTGTGACACAATAGCCAACACCCAAGACTGGAGGGAGGAAAGTTTTATTTTAGGTCACAGTTTCAGAAGGTCTCAGTCTATTCACGAGCAGCTGGCAGTGGTAGAAGCACAACACAGAGGAGCTCTTCACAGTATCATGGACAGGATGTCAAGTCCAGGAGGAAGGACAGCGCTGGTGGGTACCCTTCCAGGTCATCTCCCAGCGATCTGCCCCTTCCTAGTCCAGTCGTAGTGTTAGTCCCCTTCCGTGTTAAGCCCACTGTCTTATCTCCCCCTCCCCACCACCACAAGAGCCCAATAATGTACCAAATGCCCATAATCTACTACATGCCCCACTCCATCACATACCTGTAATCCATAATCCACTACACACCTATAATCCACCACATGCCCATAATCTACCCCTCTTAACCAGGTCCCAAATCCTAATAGCACTTGGTTCTACAGATAATCCACAACATTCAAATACATGAGGCTTTGGAGGGAACATTCTAAATTCAAACCATAACATCTTTTTCTCACAAAAAAGCTGCATGTATTATATATTAAAACATGTAGCTGGCCCAGTGGTACAGGTATGCAATCCTAGCACTCTGGGAGGCTGAGGCAGAAGGATCAGTAAGTAGTTCAAACCCAGCCTGCATAACTTAGCAACTCAATTAGAGGTTGCCTTAAAATCAAAACTAAAAATGGGTTGGGAATGTAGCATAGTGTGAAGGCCGTGGGTTCCATACTCCTCTGCAAAACACTTAGTTTTAAAATAATAAAAGTGGAGAAAGCATATATATATCTGGTTAAGAAGATTAAATTCAGAAAAACTTTCCTCAAATTCTTTTGAAATTTAATAAAACACCACTTAATATCCTAACATAAATTTTAACAAAATTTGATAAAATAAATTCATGAGCAATCTAATAGAACAAAATGTAAAAAAAAAAGTTTTGAAAGAATAATGAGAACTGATCCTTGCAATAAGCTATCAGTAAATAAAACAGTATAGTACTGATGTAGAAAGAGAAAAAGTTTTGAACAGTGTAGCATTTAGAAATCAGAGCCATAAATGGGCCCAGTGGCACAGAGTTGTGACACCATCAGCACCCTGGAAGGCTGAGGTAGGAGGATTGCAAGTTCAAGTTGCCCACTTTGGGCAACTAAGCAATTTTGCAAGAACCTGTCTCAAAATTAAAAATAAAAATGGGCTGCGGGGCTGGAGCAATAGTATACCAGTTAGAGAGCTTGTCTACCAAGTGCCAGGCTCTGAGTTGATCCCCAGCATCACATAATGTACGCATATGCCTATAATCCCAGTACTTGGGAGGCTGATGCAGGAGGACTGCTGAGCAAAAATAGAATAAATGGCATAATTTCATTTTTGTAAAAACAAGTAACAGTTTGAAATATATAAACTGTAAGAGGTTAACAGCAATAATATTTCTAGGTGGTAGGTAAAAGGAAAGGTGACTTTCCCTTCTTTACTTTCTAGTATTCTGTTGCTTTTTATTTTGAGGGGAAGGTAGAATATCTTTTGTTTTTTAAAGCTGTACTGGAGATCCAACTGATGATCTCTGCACTGAACTACAACCCCAGTCCACTTTTACTTCTGATTTTTAGATAGGGTTTTGCTAAATTCCTAAACTGCCCAGGCTCAGCTTAAACCTGTGATTCTCATTGCTCAGCCTCCCAGAGTGCTAGGATTATAGGTCTTTACCACTGGGCCTGGACCAGTTATATTATAATTATTCTTATAATCTTAAAAAGGTGATAAAATTGTTACTTTAAGTATCAATTTACAGTCCAAAAGAATGATTTTATAATTTCATTACAAAACCTTGAATAAGTGGATGTAATTCCCTGAACAATAACCCAATCAAAATCACTAAGTCGTTAAGCTTCTTTTGAACTACCTAATTTTTAATCTCCTAAAATAAAAAGCTTGTCTTATTTTTATACACATTCTCTATTTATCAAACTGAAACTGACATTTTTTTCATTCTTTACCATTTGTGAAAATTCTAAAAGTTGGCCTACCACAGAAAAATCTTTGTATGCTTTTTCCATATGAAAATTAAAGAGTGTGTGCTTAGAGCTAATAAGACTTGTTTCCTAACAATCCTACACTGCTTCACAAGTAGTACTAGTATGCAGCACAGCATGTCACAGAGCACTCCCACTTCTTAACATCCATCTTTTAGTATTCCTGGTAGTAGGTTCACTTATCCACATGCTATGATCATCAGATACTGTTACTACTTCATGAATAGTTTGTCAAATAAATTAAAATTACATTAAAAAGCGTGCATATGCATGTATATGTGTGTGTATATATAATATAGGTAAAATCTTCATAGCAATTGAAAACGAGTTAAATAGACCTTATTACAGTGACACACGTATATACATGTATGTGGCAGCACAATTCACAACAGCTAAATCTTGGAAATGGACTATGTGCCCATCAACAGATGAATGAATGACAAAATATGGTAAATTGCCACAATGGAGTGGCCAGGAAGAAGGATAAAGTTTGAGTCATTTTTAGAAAAACAGAAGCACCTTTAGACCACAATACTAAGTGAAATTAATCATACTCAGTTTAAATATCACATGGTTTCTCTTACACTAGAAACTCAAAATACAGGCAATTTAAAGAGATAAAAATGACAGGAAATAGGGAAGCAGAATTTGTGAAAATGGGAAGGGAATGTGAAGAACAAGACAGGGGAAATATAAATTACTAAGATGTATTATAAATACAGGTACCAATTCCTCAAGATGGAATTATATAATAATGTAATTAATGCATTTAAATATAATTATTATACATTACAAATATATTAATATTAATAAATCATAAAATTAGCATTGTTGCTTATATGCACTAAGTACATATTTTATATGCAACCTGAGATAATTCTTCACTCAACGTAGCTCAGGGAAGCCAAAAGGTTTAACACTTATGACCTAAGGAATTTCTTTGAATACATAAAATCTTGGTACTGTCACAATGGAGCCTGGAAAAAAGCAAAACAGATACAGGACTTACTCAGCTTTGTCAGTCATTTTCAGGATTCAGATTATCACTTGATGCATTCAGGCTTTCAGATAAATTGAGGATGCGAGTGTTACACTGAGATAAGACATTCCTACTGAAAACTGATGGATATTGTAACTATGTAAACCAGGCTAGCTTAAAAGTGTCATCAATAAACACTGAACTGTAGGGTGTAAAAGTGGATATGAGAAGTTATTTAAAATCAAGAGGAAGTCTTTTCCAGATAATGTTTTCAATGGGAAAAAAATCACTCCACTGTCCAATTTGGAGCCTCTGAGTTTAATTTTTAGAAAGAAAGTGAACATTTTTAAATTCATAAAACTGTTCAATTTTTTCTTCTGTTCTGAATTCTATATCTCTTTAGTAAAGAGGAAGATAACTAAAATTAAAGAGAAGAATGGGAAGTTTAAGAGATTCTGGCACAGTTTTCTTGATCAGAGCTGGAGAGCTTGATAAGACCCTCTGAGTCATAAAAATAGTTTAATCGAAGTAAGACAGAAAATACTATACAAAGTCCTTCTCTCTATATAGAATATAAAACAGGCTCAAGAGCTAAAATTATCACATAAGAGACCCAGAGTGGGCTCAACGAAAACTTGAAATTCTGAGGTCAAGACAGGTAACCTAAGAGGCAGGGTATGGCCAAGAAGATAGTTAAGGCCTTCTCTCTTATTTCTGGTCTGGAACAAGCAAGACTCATACTACAGATTTTTGGCTCTTAGAGAGTAAAGAAGACTTACTAACACTTTGTTGCCTCAAATGTCTTAGAGGAACAGGATCCCGGCATGCACCCTGGTGAAAGTTCAGGAAGCTAGCCCAGGAGTGAGCTACAAGGTGTAAGTGGCTTTGCTCACAGGCCACAAAACACGGAGCAAAGAATCATCTCAACGTTGGTGGCTTGGGATAAAAATCAAAACAGACAATCATCTGAGGATGTTAATTTAAATCATCTAAGAAGAAAATGGAAACCAGGTAAGTAGGCAAATATAAAATCCAAGAAAGCAACAACAAAAATAATCAACTGAACAGTACGCAGATGGTAAGGAAAGATATTTTTATTCCCAGACATTTGTTGAGGAACATATACTGAATTCTTACTACACACCAGGTAAAGTATTAATTATCTTCCTTAAAACACAACCACAAGAAAGGGTTTTCTTATTCTTATTATGCAAATAAGAAAAATGAGGCTCATATAAATTGATTAACTTGACAAGATCATATCATCACATCATATGCCTTCTGTGAAGCACAGTGCTGATCTTCTAGTGGTTTTATAAAAACTAATGATCCAAAGCACAAAAGACTAACTATAGATGGGCATTCCTCTTATAAAATGCACAAAAATAATAACATAAAAAGGTCCAAACATGCATGGCAGCGTAGAAAGAGAGGCAAAGGTCAGATAGGAAAGGAGTGAACCTCTGAAAAAGTGCGGGACACAAACATTCACTAATTCCCCAAACCCCAAGGTTCTAATGTGTTATAGAATTTGGAATTCATGTATTGACAAAAAAGTTAAATTTTATGCCATATGAATATTTTTAGGATAAAAAAACCTAACGGACCATTTCTGTACCATGATAACCTATTTGTTCTACAAAACTTTGTCCTAATTAGAGTAATTCTGGAACATAAAATCAACACAGAATTGAATTGCTTTCGCACTGCATTGCATTTTGCCTAGAGCACACTGACAGAATCTTTGGACACGGGAATGGCTCTTCCATTCTGCAACATTTTCATCGTCAGAAGTCCTTCATCTGTATTCCACATAAACAAAGATTTAACCTGATACCATATTTCATTTGATTCCACATGGATATTCTGGTCTTTTGTGGAGTGCCTGAACACTCTTTTCTGAAGGTAGTTAGTTACCATGAAGATCAGACTACTTTGGTTTAGAATATATAACTATTTGAAAAGTATTTCAAGCCTGTAAGCTGTGGAACTTATTAGAAAGTAACACTATCACTGAAGCAATAAAAATCTAAGGACTGCAAACCAATCCAACATGATTTAGGTCCCAGTGTAAGATTATAAAACAACTGCAAAGAAATAGCTAATTTATAGAGTAATGCCTTTAAAATACAAAGTTTATTAAGTGAAATCTTGAAATACTCTTGACACAGACAACATACTACCTACAATCTACTGTCCAGCATCTTTATCAGAAGGTGAGAAGATGTTCTGAAAGTCGTTGGTTGTCAACACGTAACATCAGCCACTGTACTAGATACAAAGGATCAAAGGTGAACAAGAGCCAGTCTTGTACACAAAAAATTCAGCAGAGTAGGGTAGAAACATACAAACTAAAGAAGAAGAAGAAGAAAAAAAAAAAACAAGTGTGACAGGTAAGCCAAGTCACATATTTATAATTAAAGAGCACCCAATGAAAGGATGTAAGGGGAAAATGAATGTACTAGAGATTGGAGCAAACAGATGTCCAGAGTTTCACAGGTCTCTGCAGAAAGCCAGGCAAGGAGTGAAGAGCAACATTAGGGGCAGCTTGCGCTTTCTGAGTTTAAAAGCACTTAGTTGTTCCCTTCAATATTATGTGAGAGGCAATGACAACCTTGGACTCATTAAATTTAGATTCTAGTTGTGTCTGTGTTGAGCCTGGGGGAAAAAATGAAGCCTTCAACATAAGTAATTATCTGGCATCCTGAAAATTATAGGGGAAAAGTCCTAAAATGAAGATAAAGCAGGTTTCTTGTTAATTGGTTTGAGGTAATTTTTTAAAAGTCAAAGGAAATGACCCAATTTATACCACCTAATGACACAAATCATTTGTCTCACATGTTGTTTTAGGATCTGTTTTTCCTCATTTAATATGCTCAAAGTGTTTTATCTTGTCATTTGAGTCTTCTAAACATCATTTTTCTTGGATGCATAGCATTTTCATATATAGACAGACTAATTTATTTAACTAGTCACGTACTGTTGACCATTTCAGGTGACTTACAATTCTCCTCCATTAAATATACACCATTACAAAAGGCATTTCATGTACACATTCTTAGACGACACACATCTGCTTATTTTATTAAAACAATCAGAAAATGGAATTTCTGGTCAAAAGATGTGCAAGTTTTTGTTTGTTTGTTTGCTTATGAGACAGGGTCTCGCTTTGTAGCCCAGGCTGATTCTGAACTCACTATGGTGCCCAGGCTGGCCTTGGACTCAGCAATTCTCCTGCCTTAGTCTCCTGAGTGCTGGGATTACAGGAATGGGCCACCATGCCCAGCTTATGTGGTGCTGGGGAATCGAACTTGAGTAGTTACTGCTTGACTTAGCACTTGCTAGTAAGCACTTTAACCACTGAGCCATTCCTCCTGCCCCAATATGTACAAGTTTTAAGGTTTTTGATATGATTACCAAACTGTCCTCCAAAACAGTTACTCACTTTGCACTCTTACCAGCAGAGTATGAGAATCCCCACTTTATTCTAATTTTGTCAACAGACTGTTTTTCAGTTCTACCAATAAGCAAATTTATTTTAATTTGTAGTAATGAAATTAAACTCTTTTCAGATCATTTGGCCATTTTTATCTCACTCTGTAAACAAACTATTAATATGTAACTCCTCCTTTTCAACTGAGCTGTCTTGCTCTTAACTCATAAAAAGTCATTTACAACTTATTATATATTTATAAAATATCTTTCTGCCTCAGCCTCCCACAGTGCTGGGATTACAGGCTTGTGTGGGCCACAATAACTTTTATCTTGATTGCAGGATGAAATAATATTCTAGCTATAAAAAGTAAAATAAAATACATTATTAAAATTTTTGGTAAAAAATTCACACGGTGTAAAATTTAACATTTTTTGTAAATACATGAATTCCAAATTCTGCAATTATTTCCATGTGTCTTAGCACAGTGAATTAGGTAAGTAGTGATACCACCAATATGCAGAAAACTATAAGAGATTCTGAGGGAAGAATGTAAAATTTAATTTATGTGAAATTTGAGGTACCTGTAGGGCATTCAATAAATGTCTAAAGCTCGGGAAGAACTTGGGAGTTAGCTACATGAGTCATAAATCATGAGCATGCGGTGCGAAGTATCACAGCTTAAAGACACAACTTTGTAGGATACTAACATTTCAATGAGCAAATGGAGGAAAAGATCCTTAAGAAGGAAAAACAGAATGAATGGACAGATAAATAAAAAGAAAATCGGATCATACAGCATTACCAAACCAAGGCAGCGGGGCACCCTAGGAATTAAACATGAAAGGGCAGCATGCAATGCATACAGTCTTGAATCACAACAGCAAATAAGGGAATAAGTGTTTTAAGAGGCAGAGACATCAGTCATACAGACAGAAAGTCACCTTTAACAGTTTCAGAGGGTTCTGTTGTATTTATTTGGAGGTGGGAAAGGGAGGGTACTTGTTTTTGTGCTTTGCTCTACCACTGAGATACACATACCTCTAGCCCTTGGTTTCAGTATTTTTAAAAAAGTCTTACATTGGCTCACGGAAGGCCTCATAAAGTCAAGTGCGGGACTGAAAATAAATGACCACACACTGTTTGCGACTATGTATGTATATAAACATGACAATTAAGACCTCAATTATCTAAGGGTAATGGTTCACTTTCCTCCACAATAATTTTGCTGAATAAAGTTTCTGTCAATCCTAGTTTTTTTTTTAATACTAGAAGTTTATGAAAGACAAAGTGCAAAAAAAAAAAAAAAACACTTATTTCCTAAGTAACCACAAACAACAAATTATTCTAGTTGCTACATTTAACAATTTCAACATAAAATTTCTTTCATTAGATAACTATTTAAGTAATCTATGATTTAATAAAAGATCTTGGGCTAGACGAAAAGCTCAGTGGTTAGACTGCTTGCGTAGTGAGCACAAGGCCCTGGGTTCAATTCCCCAGTACCACACAAACTGGGCATGGTGATACAATCCCAGCACTCGGGAGGCTGAGGTAGGAGGACAGGTGTGAATCTGAGTCCAGCCTGGGCTCCACAGTGAGCTGAGGACCAGCCTGGACTACAGAGCAAGACTCTGTCTCCAAAAAATAAAAATTAAAAAAAAAAAAAAAAACTAAGACCAGTCCCTGCAAATAAGGACCCCTGTCTGGTAATAATAATGAGAGCCACCATATTAATAAATCAATGAAAAATTATATTGGCAAAAAGAGAGCTACTTTAAGAGATCAATTATACCTTAGGGTGAAGAAACTATTATCAAAAGTTTCACAGAGAGGTTGGGTAAGTCCATCTTGAAGATGTATTAGAAAGCTATAGTTGAGTGCCTAGGGCTGAAGGAATAGCAGAGTGGTTAAAGCATTTGCCTAATAACCGTAAAGCCTTGAGTTTGATTCCCCAGCACCACACAAACTGGGCATGGTGGTACATACCTGTAATCCCAGCACTTGGAGGACTGCTGTGAGTTTGAGTTTTGGCTGGGCCACATAGTCAGTTTAGGATCAACTTGAACTACAGAGTGAGACTTGTCTCAAAAATAACCAGGCAACCAAACAAAATGAAAAAAAAAAAGATGACAGAGTTTAAAACTTCAGATACAGATTAGTTATAGTTCCTGACAATCTCAAGGGAGTAGCCAATTTAGATTTATCAATTTGTCCCATAATGGCAGCCAGGCAAGGTGGTACAGGCCTGTACAGGCACTCTGGAAGTCAGAGGCAGAGAAAGCCCAAAGTCAAGCCAGAATGGGCAATCTGATGACTCAGTGAGACTCTGTCTCAAAACCGTAACTATAAAAATGGGCTCACCGTAAAGGCCCTGGCTCAATACCCAGTACCACAGCGGGGGATGAAGGGGGTTGAGAAAGAAACCCCACAGCCAAACAAATGGAAAATCTTTTGGGAGAGAAAAGGACATGAGTATCACAGACAAATTACAACTGTTATCAGAGAAAAGGAAAAATACCTGCTTTTATAAAACCTACTCATAACATTGTAACTGTTATCAACAGTCTGAGATGACAGGAAATACACCACGGGCTAACTCACGTCACAGTCATGTGTAGGAACCCCAAAAGTTAATGATGAGGCAATAAATTTGAAATATTTAACAGGTGAAGAATGAACTTACAACCTTTTCTGCATTAACACTCTCTATGGCATTTCCTATAGCTATAACTTTTTTAAAAATAACAGAAGTTTGTTAGCCAAGTATTTTTCTATAATCACTTATTTTTCATAATCTACATTCATCATTCAAAAAAAACCCTACTTTCATTTACAAGAAAAGGCTCAAAAAATCTCATGACTTCTTGTGTGTAAACAATAAAAAAGAAAAAGACCCCATGTAACACACACAAACAATACTGCTTGAATTGTAACTACAACCCAGATTTACAAAGAGAACATTAATATACAAAAAGCAACACAACTTTCAGGTTTTACTCCATCCTATTCCAAGAGTAATCATTATCCTGACTCCTAAAACTATAGATTCATTTTGTCTGTTCCTGAACTGTAAGACAGGAATTAAACTGTATGCACTCTTTTGTTACTCTTTTCTTTCAAGGGTGCTTGTAAGACCTACTCACATTGTTGAGCATGGTAGTGGGTTCTCAATTTCCACTGCTGATACATAACATTTTGTCACTGCAATACTGCCTACCCCTCCCATTTGTGAGCTCTGATAAAGACTTGTATTACTCAATTTGACTTACTGTGAGGAAAACTGGTAAAAACATTATTGTGTATGTTATGGGGAACATATATTTACATATTTTTTGGTAAGTATAAGAATACCATAGGGTAATAGGATTTTTTTTTCTACACAATATTAATAGATTTTGCCAAACAGCATTTTGTTAGTGTATGCTCCTATTAGTAGTTCATTAGAGTCCTCAGTATTCCTCATTCTAAAGAACAAATGGGACTTGTTGGTCTTTTTAAAAAATTTTGGCCATTTTATTTTTCTATTGCTGTGAAGACTGATTATGGCAACCATTTTTTCAAATATCTGGAGGTCTTCTGTGAGGTAGCTGTTTGTATCTTTTATTCTGTTTCAATTTATCTGCCTTGGTTTATCTAGCCGATCTGTAAGAGTTGAAGTATTTATCGCAGGTTGGCAAATATTTTCATAAGGGGCCAGTCTGTAAGCACTTTAGGCTTTATGAACCACGGGCTATCTGTCAACTACTCAACTGTGCACGATAGCAGCTACAGGAAAGACAAAACTGAGTGTGGCTACATGTCAATAAAACTTTATTTATGGAAAATAAAATCTGAATCTTGTAGAATTTCATGTGTCACAAAACATTATTATTCTGATATTTTCAACCATTTAAATGCTCAGAAGCTATCTTTAGCTTACAAGCTATATAAAACAAGCATTTGGGAAAACATGCTTCATGAGTTAGTTTGCCAACTCCTGGCCTAGACAGAGACATCTGTGAAGTCACAAAGCCCTGCCAGGGTTTTATCAATATCACTCTTTGCCAAGAACCAAATTTTGACTTTGTTGACACTGTTCTGAGTCTTTTTAACTCATGTCATTATTTCCTTTCTCCTATTTTTTGTTGAAATTTGCTATTTTTAGATTCTCTGGATTAGTTTTAAATCATTATTTTTGAGCATTTTTTCACTTCTAATACATATATTTAGGCTATAAATTTCCATTTAAGCATCAGATTGTTTTGATAGTCATATCTGTGTAAGTTTACATTATTTTTTTATTTTAACTGTTCTTTTCTGACTCATGGATTTTTTCAAAACAACTAAACTGATTTCTGAATACTAAAAGATTTTCAAAGTACCCAAGTTAATGCTTTTATAATTAGTTCCAACTTAAATTCTACAGTGAAATTTAAGATCTGTTCTATGGTCAGTATTTATTTCGACAATTGTATCATGGGCACCTATAAAAATTAGGTTTTATTCCTTTGTTTGGTGCAGTATTGTAAAAATGTCAATTAAGTCAAATTTGTTAACTGTATTGTTCAATTATTCTGTATTATTACCTTATCATCCTATTTGTATCTGTTGGGATCTGCACATCCAATCAGTTACTTAAGTATGTTTAAAAAAAACTATCACTATGATTATAGTTTTGTCTATTCTTTTACAGTTTTGTCAATTTGTTTTTCAAATTTGGCAATTATATTATGAAGCATATACATATTTAAAATGTTTTTACTTTCCTGTAAGTTAAGTCTTTTTAAATTGGTTTTTTTATTTAAAATTGTGTGTGTGCGTGAGACTGGGGGGTTGAATCCAGAGTCTTTATACTGAGATACATCCCCAGCTCACTTCTGAGTTTTGATTTTGAGACAAGGTCTTGCTGCCAAGGCTTGTCTCAAAAAAGTAGTCCTCCTGCCTCAGCCTCCCAGTGTGCTGGAACGAGAGACCTGTGCCAGCCACCAACCCTGTCTTTATTTAAACTTTTAAAATTTAACAAATAAAAACTTATACATTTGTGATGTAAGATATGATGTGAGAATTATGTATTGCAGTAGAATGGCTAAATTAAGCCAAGCTATTAGCTCACACACTTATTTCCCATGGTGAGCACATTCAAAATCTACTCTCTTAGCAACTTTCAAATATAGTTTGCAATAAATCACAGTCACTACACTGTATAATAGATCTCCTGCACTTACCTCCTCCTACCTAAAAGTGTGGGTCCTCTGACCAGTATCTATGCAACTGTCCCACTTCCAGCCCCACCCTACCACCCAGCTCACAGTAATCACTCTGCTTCCTGCTTCTATGACTTTGACATTCCCAGATTCTATATGTCATTCAACATTTGCTTCTCTGTGATTATTTCACTTAATATAATGCCCTCTGGGTCCATCCATTTTCTTGAAAATAACAGGATTTCCTTCTTTTCAAAGGCTAAATAATATCCCAGGATATGTATATATCACATATCTGTAATATTTTATCTGCCCATCTGCTAAGCAACACTTGGTGGACTGCAGGTCTTCCTATTGTAGGTAGGGCTGCAGTGAACACAGTGGGTAGGGTGGGAAGACACATCCTCTGTCATAGTGATCTCATTTCCTCTGGATATAGACATAGAGATGGAACTGCTGGCGAATATAGTAACTCAATTTTTTACTTTTTTTGAGATAGGGTCTCGCTCTATAACCCACACTGGTCCTGAACTCACTATGGAGCCAGCCCCTCGAATTTTTACTTTTTTGAGGAACCTCCACACCGTTTCCCATCACGGCTGTAACAAATGACTTTCCCACCAACAACAGACAAGGGCTCCCTTTTCTCCACATTCCAGCCATCATTGTTTATTTCTTTTCTTTTGTTAATAATTACCCTAACAGGTGTGAGGTGGTATCTCACTGAGGTTTTAGTTTGTATTCTCTGATGATTATTGATGTTGAATATATTTTCATAGACTGATTGGTCATTTCTATGTCTTTTTCTGAGAAATACCCTTTTAAGGTTCCCTGCCCATATTTTTAAATGCACTGTGTTCTTTGCAATTCCTTATCTGTTTTGGGTATTAACCTCTTATCAGATGCACAGTTCACAAATATTTTCTCCCACTCTTTATGTTCCTCTTCATTTTGTTGCTTCCGTGGCTGTGCACAGGCTTTTCAATTTGACTCAATCCTATTTGTCTATTTTTGCTTTTGGAGTCATGTCCAAAAAAATCTTTCTTAAGATTTTTCTGTTTTTCTTTCAGTAGCTTTACAGTTTCACATCTTATATTTAAGTTTTCAATTCATTTTAAGTTGATCTTCATATACAAACTGAGGTAAGGATCCCATTTTATTCTTCTGAATATGGACATCCAGTTTCCTTAGCACTGTTTACTGAAGCAACTGTCATTTCCCATTGTGCAGTCTTGGCAAGAAGACAATCAGGAGGACTCCGCACCGGCCTTCTAAAATATAAACCTCAGAAGTTCGCATGTCGCTTCTTTCATCCTCTGTTGATCCTTGCAGCTCTATGCCCAACCAGATTTGAGAACAATAGATACAAAGACCCTATCAGAGACCTGAAAGGCTGTGATTTAAAACTCCCCTACCGCTTGCAGCATTTCTCAGATTTTCTTTCTTATTTGAATATTTATTCCAATAGTTGTTTTTAGTGTGTGTGTCTGTCTGGCAAATCTCAGATCTTATGGGATAAGAATTTTCATTATGCCTCATATTTGGAATACATATAAATCCTACATGATTCTATGCTCTTTTCCTTTAATATTTTGAATAGGCCCTTTTACACTAGTCTTCTACAAGTCTTTAATTCTGGGAAATTTGAATTCTTCAAAATGTTACCCCTTCCTTTTCCCTGATCTCTAAAATCCCTATTTATCTACAGAAGCCCTTCCACATCTTAAACGTACTGGTTTTTATTCATTATTCTCTCAATGCTGTGCTCACAGAGAATTCCTCAATGTTACCTTCCAATTTATGAGCTTACTCATAACTGCACACCTGCAACTACCATCCAGATTTCTTTATTTTTTATTTTCACTTTATTTTCATACTTAAGATTTCTATTTGGTTCTACATATTTTATTGTTCTTACATTATATTAATATCTTCTTTATATCTGTAAATATATACACTATGCTTAGTTTAAAATCTAGTCAATTTTATCCCAGTAATTTTCCATGAAATACAGTGGCACATCAGCATTCACTGTTAACTGATTCCAGGAGGCACAATGACCACCAAAAAGAGTGTATGTCAAATTATATTGGCTGGAAAGGACAGCAAGTCACAAAGCAATAACACTGACAAGTTCTAGCTTATAGTAATTCATCTTGACACCAAAAATGTTACTCTGCAACTTGGAGAGTAATTACAGGTATTTCCTAATTCTTTCATAGACAGTCACAATATTTCTAGCTTTATACATCTGAAATTTCTTCATTTGTTTTGTGTTTTCTAATTTTTCATTATTCACGGATCTATAAAGGACTCTAAACTTGAGTAAAAATTTTAGGAAATTCCTCTACTGTCGTTATTCCTGTCACCAACATTACTCACGTTTAAGTACTCCAGTTCCATAAGACCATGACAAGTCCTCTCAAACCAACATGTGTAATGATTAGCTTCATGCTGATCTGAAATGATGCACATCTCAAAAGCTAGCAGATAGGGTACCGTTTAAATAGTAGGCAAGAAAAAAACAACTTGACATGGAATTTTAGACATGTTCCCCAAAAAAGGTTGGGGAGGAGGACAGAGAGTCGGCAGTTGATAAGACTAGCTTAGGGAACAAATTTAGCTGTTCTTTCTAATATACTTATCAAAAAAGCTAACTGAACCTTAAATTTCATTAAGGAATAGAAAATCTAGTACCAAGGAACAAATAGTTTTCTGTTTTGTATGATATTATAACAGCAATTTGTTTCAGTTCTGAACAAAATACTACATGCTCTGGATGAAGAGGTAAGTAAACAAATACAAATATTTTTTCCTAGTCTAATATCTGCCCTTAGCCTTCATAAATTTTTTTTTCCTATGTAACTTTTTAGAAAAAGCTTTTGCATATAGTCAATAGTCAATTTTGTTTGAGTTCTGCTTACAGCACATCACTTCCTGCTTTACTTAAGGGAGCATCTTCCGTCAGAGACAACGTAAATACTATCGCATATACTCCTCATGTTTTCACCTTCTGACCTCTGGTTTGAAGCAGAGACCCAACTTCATTTTCTTCCAGTTGAACAACCATTATAACAACAACATTTATTAAATAAAACACTTTTCCTCCTCTGAACTTAATTTCTATTTCCATCACTTAAAAATTGTGTAACAACATGTAACAGCTGGATTTTTTTCTTTTCTACTGTCTACTTATGTGTCATTATCATGTTATTCTGATGAAGGTTTGTGGTAATTTTTAGTATCTAGAAGCCATCCTCCTCTTCTCAGTTTCTCATAGTGTGTTCGCTTACAGGGTATTTTCCAGGCACAGATTTCGAAGTGAAACTGAGTACAAGTTGCAAGATAGGTATTGAATGCATATAAGAAGAATCTCAATTAGATTTCACACAGTGAACAAAAACAAAAGAGCAAAAAAAAAAAAAAAAAAGACTACATGGGCAAATGTTCTCATGGTCGAAGAAGAGAGGATGGGAGGAGGAGGTAATAAGTGCAGCAGACAATGCAACTTATCTGAAGCTCGTAACAACTGCCAGGTGACAGGTGGAGGGAAGAGAGCACAGAGAGAAAATTGCAAGCGAATTTTAGGCAAGACTCTAATTAATAGAAAATATAAAGAGAAAACATCCATTTACAAGACACATAGAGACCAAAGAACACGGGGTTTGCTAATATATTTATTTTACTTGTCTAATCTCATCCACACAGAGATGCAAAGCTGTTTAGGGTAAAAGAAGTGACAGGTCACACATCAGGGATTGGGGAACACTGCCCAGAAAGAAAGTGGCACAAGACACAGTTTCAGAGAGGAGAGAAAGGCTGAACTCCTGAATGCTTCAAGTGGTGGTGGGAGCACGTTGGAGGATGGAGAGCCCCCCGTCAGGGAAGGGAAGCCAAGGCAGTGGGGAAGCTTTGCTAAGGGGGCTGGTAGTGAACAGGACACCTTACAGGTCCCTGTATTGTTGGATCCTCCTTCACTGTCTACTCCCAGCACAGAACTCAGTAGATTTTCGGCTGCCCCAACCCCGTATCTTCACACACAAAGAAACTTCTCAGCTAGGCCATTAAAGGGAGGTCCTTCTACAATAGAATCATGGTAAAGCAACCCAACAGGCCACACACAGAAACACCTAAGACTCCAGACTTCAGAAGCTAGTATCATGGGCCATGAAATAATTGAACTTATATGGAAAAAAGCAAACAGATGAGTTGGTTTCTGTGAACAGTCAATTCAAACAAGACTTTCTTTTAAAAATGCAAATAATGATCAGCACCCTAAAAGAGAAATTTACTAAACAAATAATGGTCCTATGAATATAAAGCTCACCAAGCATATAGAGGACACATATAAAAAGTTGACTGAGGTAAATAAGGGAACACAAGGTACAAAGTAATATTTTGATAGAGAAGTGAAAAATCCGGAAAGAAAATGAGCTAAATTCCAGGATATGCAAAATTTATTTGAAAGCAGAAGTTAGCTTAAACACTGAAAAAAACAGAATTTCAGACCTTGAAGACAAGGCTGAGGAAACAAAGTCCGTAAGCACGCATGACATTAAAATTAGAAGTGAGCAAAGCTGATGCAGGACTCAAGGAGAACCAATCTCAGAATTCTGGGTGTGGGAGAATAAGCAGAAGACAGCAAGTATGAAGCAGTTATTCACTAAAATTAAATCAAAATGAAAACATGAACTTGCTGGAAGAAAAAACAAACAGGCAAAGCTCTAGAAGACATAGGCAAGGACTTTATCAACACCCAAAGTATGGGAGACAACACCAAGAACCAACAAATGGGACTATACAAAATTAAAAAGCTTCTGCAGAGCAAAGGAAAACAATCAACTGAGCGAACAGAGCACATACAGAATGGGAAAAAAATTTTGTTAGCTACTCCTCAGACAAAGGACTATTATCAAGAACACACAAAGAACTGAAAAAAATTGACCCTCCAAAATAGAGGGCCTACTCAAAAATGGGAATCAGAAATGAATTAATAGTTCTCAGAAGAAGAACTCTGACTGGCCAATAAAGACATAAAAAGATGTTAGGCATCTTTAGTCATCAGAGAAATGTAAATTAAAATAACAATGACACTCCATCTAATGCCAGTAAAAATGGCTCGTATTAATAACTAAAAAAACAAGTTCTGGTGAGGCTGTGGTGAAAAAGGAACCCTCCTACACTACTAGTGGGACTGGAAACTGGTACAATCACTATGGAAAGTAGAATGGAGATTCCTCAATAAACTGAAAATAGGTATCCCATCTGACCCAGCTGTATCTCTTCTAGGAATCTTCCCAAAAGAGTTAAATTCATCATATAAGAGGAATACAAGTATACCCATGTTAGGGCAGCACAACTTCTAACAGTCAAATCTTGGAAGAAGCCAGTATGTCCAAGAACAGATGAATAGATAAAGAGATGTGGCCTATACACACAATGGAGTACTACTCTGGCGCAAAGAAAAACAACTTTGAGTCATTTGTAGGAAAATGAACACACTTTGAGACCACATGTTTAGCAAAATGAATCAGACACAGGAGGTTAAATACCATATGTTTTCTCTAATATGAAAAAAGCAAACCATAAGAAGAGTGAAATAATGGAAGACAGTACAAAGATAGACTTTATGGAGAGGGAAAGGGGACACTGCAGGGGCAGAAGAGATGGGAAGGGAAAAGCAATATGATATACAAATAATAAAGTATTAAAAATAAATGATGCGATTTATTTACAATAGCATCAAAAGATAACAATGCTAACACTGAGCTTTATATTCTAGCTATCATTCTGGGAGTTTTTACAACGCTACTTCTTAATCCACAAAATAATTCCAATTAGGTAACTCTTACTATCTCCATCTTTTTAGATGAAAAAATGAGGCTCACAAGGTTAAATAAACTTCCTATAATCGTATATTTAGAAAAGATAAAACCCAGAATCTGAATCCAAGCATTCTGGTTTAAAGGACAAGATTTTACTGTTAGGCTATACTGCGCCTTTCATATTAAACAATTAGACCACAGAGTACACTGGATTATTTTTATACTTGTATGTCATGTATTTCCATACCTTGTACTGTGAGCTCTGCCTGAGCTTCTATTGTGTCATTTCCATTATCAGCTACGCAAAAATAAGTCCCAGCATCATCCTCTGCGATATCATTGATCTCCAGGCTACCACCTGCCAGCAAGATCAATCTTTCAGAGCTGCATAAAAGATATTGGCACATATCAGTACAAATAACACCTGAGAAATTCACCACCAAAAACAATGAAAACACTTAGAAACAGTATTATTACGGACAAGGCTACATATGGACTGAGACTAACCTAAAATTATCAGAATTCAATTTAATTTTATTGATTTATATTTTAATGCAGGCCAAATGTTACAATGAATTATCTCTGACCCTTTTAAACTATTCTCAAAGGACACTACTTTTGTGACCAGCTCCACTTTCCCCCAACCAGTTCCTATTTCCCTGCTCTAGCTAACTTTATGGAAACTAGGCAATTTTGAAATCTGAAAGCAATTCTGAGACTTGTTCTGCTACATCTATGCCACACTGAGATTACTAGCAGAAAGAAAAAATAAAGAGGGCAGAATGTCAGACCAGAAACAGTAAGTCATGAGATGACAGTGTCTATTGATATTTCCTATGGTGGCTTGGCTAGGAAAGGGAGGAAATGGGGAAGGGAAGGGAGAGAAAAAGACAGTTGCCAAAGTATGGGCCCCAGGGGTGTAGTACTGGGCACAAATCAGCCACCATGATGCTATTATCAACAATGAGGTCAATGTTGATGAATATTGATCCAATCTACAAAATTTTATGTCTACCTAAGAAAAAATTAACAATACTATAACAATGTAGAAATTACAAATTAACATTCTAATCAAATTTTTATGAAGTGAATATGTTTAATTTGAAGAATGAACTAAAGAAACATACAAAGATACCTGACATAAAGTAAGGATGCAGTTAATTCTTTAAATACATAATTAAAGTTGCCACTTCGAAAGTCATTTTCATAGGCAACATAAGTACCAAATATAACACCAAACACAAAGATGTATATATGTATATTTTTATTTTAAGCCCTTCTAAGTGAGTTTTCTTTTTTTTAAACCTGGGTTTTTACAGGCTCAATTTTTCAACCAGATCTTGATATTGTTACTTATATTTGAATATTTACATAAAATTTCTTATGGGGAAAAATCAGAAACAATAACTATATAGTAGCTACTATATCTATAGTCCTCACTCTAAGAAAATAAAGTGATATTCTGGCTTATACTTAAGTACATTAGAAATCTAGGTAATTGTGCTGACTGAATTTGATAAACAAGATTAAGCTTCTGGACATGGAAAGCTGAAAACCGCAATCAGGGTGAGGGACTTCTCCAGGAAATACTATCCTGCAAGGTCATGATTAAACTTTATCAAGTGAACTTTTATCTGAAATGTCTTAATGTTATCCTGAAATAATTACTTCATGTGATGAAACAGAGAAACATGGTACCATATTAATATAATGGAAAGGAGCAAGAATAAATAGAATAAAAGAAGTAGAAATTAGATGAGGTTTTAGTAGTTTATAAAATTTTTTTAATTACAAAAAATTAAAATCCTACGTTTAAATGAAAAAGTTTTCAAATGTGAAATCAACAATGATACCAGCTAAACGAACATAATTTGAAACACAAGTTGGAATGATACTTTTGAAAGTGCAACAGTCTTTAATTGCCAAAAATATTCCTAATTCTCACTATGCCTTGCATTTGGTGTTGGTGAGGGCCACACAGGAGCAGTCAATCTTTCTAAATGACATTATTTTACTCTATTTACAGGAAGCCTGGGAGGAAGAATACCCATTTGCCTGACAGACTTAACCTGGTTTTGTTCAGAGTAAAAACACAAGCTTTTAAGACACCAGCATTCAAATATGTAGGGCTCCAGAATGATACATGAAAAGGTATGCATGGTGAATGGACCCAAGCTAGGGCCTGTGTAACTGGACATGCTGGATATATGTATTCTGAACAGTTTAGGGTCATAATGGGAGAGTTTGATGTGTTACGGTTACAGGGGAAGAATTTTAAGCAAATGAATGTCATGACCAGATTTCATGAATAAACACAAATGGAAAAAGATGAGGCTGAAGTTTGGCTATAAAGTTAATACAAAGGTCCAGAATTTAAAAAACAAAAGATTAATGATGGAAAATAGCAATAGAGGTAAAGAGAAGGCAAAAGGTCTTGCTTACTTTTTAAAAGTTGAAGGAAGTAAGGAGAGAAACATACTCATTCCTTTTACAAATCACAGATATACCTACATGTGACAGATAGCAGCTGGGGAATTGAGAGAGCTGTCATGCACAATTCAGCGGGAAAGAAAAACATAAAAGAATATTCCACAAAAAGATATTCCAAAGCCCTCCAATCAGAGACTAGTGAAGTAATCTTACAATTGACATCTGAAGAATAGGGTGACAATAGCTAAGGAAAGAGGGTCGAGAGGAGTAAGTGTGAAGCTGAAACAAAAGAGTATCACTTTGAGATTGGTGTAGTTACCTGACAGAGAGGTAAATTCTTATATGCAAAAGGGATGTCATAGGAGAAGAAAAACACTGACAAAGGAACTCCTGTCGGCTCTGGACAAGGCAGAAAGTAAGGAGCTCCAGAGCCTCAAAGGGCCTTCGAGACACCCCTTCCTCCACAGCAGGGAAGGACTCCAGAGAAGGCCATCATATACTTTTCAGGCATAAAATCTTCTCTCTCACTAATTTATTCCAATTAAACTTTTGGCAAGAGGTAACTAGTGACCAGGATTTTGAGAGAAAAATTGAGTTAACTTGCATGTCAACTGGAAGAGTACTGACATACTTGCTACATTGAGTCTTCCAATCCATGAATATAATGAATTTCTCAATTTATCTCCATTTCTGATTTCTTTCATTAGCACTTTGCAGCTTTTAGCATGTAACTCCTGTTTTGAGTTTTACACCTATGTTATTTCTTGTACGTGGTTTTAAGCAGTGCTTAGTGTATAGAAAAACTATATTTATCGTCTATCCAGTGAATTTGGGGAACTCAATTCTTAGTTCTGAGGAGATTTTATTTTTCTTGTGGATTTCTTGAAATTTTTCTACACAGACAAAATGGACTGTCTGCAAATAAAGACTTTACCGGACTTTCCTTTCTGATCGCTGTAATTTTTCTTCTTCTTTTTGTTTTGTTTTGTTTCATGTTTTATTTGAGACAGGGTCTTACTCTGTAGTCCAAACTGGTTCTGAACTATGTAGCCCAGGCTGGCCTTAAACTCCTGCCTCAGCTTCCTGAGTGCTGAGATACAGGTACGAGATGTCATGCCTGGCTTATATGGCGCTGAGGGTATTGCCTTGTGCTCGCTAGGCAAACACTCTAACCACTGCGCTAATCCTCCAGTTCAACTTTTCTTTTTCTTGACTTAATTTTTAAGTCATGAATGCATATTCAATTTTGTCAAATTCCTCCTTCTCCTCCTCCTCCTCTCCTTCTTCTGGTATTGGGGACTGAACTCACAGCCTCTGCACTGAGCGACATTCCTCCCCATTTAAAATTTTCTACATTTTGACACAGCGTCTTTCTAAGTCATGAAATTGCCTGGCCAGGCTCAAGCTTGTGATTCTCCTGCCTTAGCCTCCTAGAATGCTGAGACTGTAAGTGTGTGCCACATGCCTGGGTCACTGAGGGCTCAATGATTGACATTAAATAGGCTTTTTCTTTTGGTCTGTCAATATGGACTCTTACATTGACTGACTTGAGGAATACTTAACCTTTCAACCCTGGAATAAATCCTACTTAGCCATGATAACTAATGTTTTTCATATATTGCTGAATTCTCTTTCTTAATATTTTGTGGAGGATTTCTGTGTCTATATTCGTAGGATGTCTGTAGTTTTCTTTTTCAGTACTGTCTTTTTCTGATTTTGGTACCAAAGTACTATTACCTTGAATTCTTTCTCTATTTCCTAGACAGACTGCAGAGCTGAGAGTTAATTTTCTTTAGTAGGATTCTTCAGTAAAACATATGGGCATAGAAAAATTTTTTTCAGACATGCAGAAATTATAAATTCATTCTCTTTATTACTTACAAGGTTATTCAAATTATTTTATGTTGAGTTAGATATGGCAATTTTGAGCAAATTTTGTCAAATGTAGTTGTTGATAGTACTACTTATTTTTTTTTTTTTTGATGTTTGTAATGTCTATACTGATCCCTCATTTCAATCCTGATACTGTTTATCTGTGTTGTTTTTTTTCTCTTTCTTCCAGTTCAAAGATTCTTTCCCCTGGCCCACACAGTTTATGTGGAGCCCTGAGCTTTTGTTTGCTTGTTTTCGGCAATGTGGGAAACTGAACCTAGATTTCCATACACATGCCAAGCAAGCACTGTATCACTGATCTATAACTCCAGCTCCCTGAGTTTTGCTACTCGCTTACTCTCTGCGTTTGAAATTTCCCATTGGGCACGTCTTCAGCTCTTCTATGTCCTTGAAGAGTGTCTCTTAGAAAAGCATCTCCTGTAAGATGGAGGGAAAGTCTAGGATCCCACTTGTTCTCTACTGATACAGAAGATATGTTCCCAAACTACCACTGGATGCCTGATAAGACTTTCTATTTTTCGTTGAGATTTTCTGGTTTTCCGCTTGTTTCACATAACTTGTTTGTTATAAATCACAAATTGTACAATGACACAGGGAAGAGTGCCTCATTACTACCTAGCCAGGATCAAAGTCTTGGCTCCCTACTAAGCATGTGACACCATCCAGCAAAAAAGCCAGGATACCTTATAAGAAAGAGGGTGAAAACCTAAGCTCTCCACTTGGCTTTTTCAGGTACGGCAAGGGAGGGTAGGGGAACAACGCTTTTTGTGGTATTCAGATGGATCAGGAATAACTACATTGTCTTGCCAGGCTGCCCTTTCCTGGACCTTTGGCTAGAAGAATGCTTTTGTTGGGGCTCGGGGCTCTTTCTAAATGTGTCTGCTGATGTTTCCAGG
Organism: Ctenodactylus gundi; assembly: GCA_004027205.1. Classification (NCBI taxonomy): domain Eukaryota; kingdom Metazoa; phylum Chordata; class Mammalia; order Rodentia; family Ctenodactylidae; genus Ctenodactylus; species Ctenodactylus gundi. The sequence goes on from PVKB01001476.1 coordinate 315,255, forward strand.
TTGCCAGCTTCTTTACCTCCACGTCTAGACTATGTAAGCCAAAACGAAATCCCTGGAAATTAATCATTATGTTGTTCCAGGAGTAGGAAAGCACCTAGCTGATCACTCTCTCTCTTTACAGCTTTCAAAGTCTTATGTTCTAGGTGTTTCTTAGTGAAAAGATTAGGGAAATTTCCCCTTATCCATCAGTGGTATCATACTAGACTCTCAATGGATGTCCAAAAACCCATGAACACCACCAAAATGCATACAGACTTGGTTTTTTCCCTATAAATACATGCCTATAACAAACTTTGCTTTAGTAGGCATTCTGAAGCTTCCCTCTGGTATCTTCAAATTGCCAGCATCCCTACTTTTTGCTTTGGGGTGATTAAGTAAAGGGTTACCTGAACACCAGCCCTCGGATAGCAATAGCCGATCTGCTAACCTAGGCATTATTAAGTGACTAACAGGCATAAATTATACACAGCATACACATGCTAGACACAGGGTTGTGGCACATCCCAGGTGAGATGCAGTCAGGTGGCATGAGATTTCGTCATACTATTCTTAGAACAGCCGCCATTTGAAAACTTAAAATTACTTACTTATCCAATTCTCCACTTACTATTTTTGGACCAAGGTTGACCTGGAATAACTGAAAATCTTGGAAGTGAAAACAAAGACAAAGGAAACTACTGTACCTCACTTTCCAGAAGTAAAAGCTCTCCATTTGTTTTTTAATATAACTTAATTTTTCTACTACTGTCAGCTGTAATAACATCAAACATTCTTGTAACTATAATGTGTTCCTTAGCAGCTGGGTTCAGATTTATCATTTCACTAAAAGATACTATTATTATTATTATTTATTCAGAAAGTTTCATTTTGCTATCAGTTACCTTGAACATTAATATTTATATTTTCTGGGCATTTTCACCATGTGAAATAGAACTATTCTCATACCCTCTATGCTTTTCCCCTTTTGCATATGAAGAAATTTGGTTAAAAGATAAATATATAAACTATCAGATATACATAAAAGCTATAATAATGTTTTAAAATACGCCTTTTCAAAAAAGTTTTAAGTCATAGAGAAAGGATAATGTCTAGTATTTAAGGTATTTCATTTGTTTTTCTAGAGGCAGACCAGTACTCCTCTAGGTTTCTAGTCGCTGTTTGCCACCGTTTTCCAAATACTCTTCTAATTTAGAATCTAAGTTATTTACTGAGAGCCACATACATGTCTCATAAGGCTTTGAAAACAAAGAAATTTTGTGTAGTGACCTATGTTAAACCTAAAGTACTCCTCTGTTCTATTTACTTACTTATTTTCTATACATTCAGTAATTCAACCAAAATACATATATCTTCCTCCCCAGATATGTACCAAGTACTATAAAAGGTCTAGAAAGACTAATGTGAGCAACAACTATACAGATATTCTTCCAAAGTTTCCTGCAACAATGACAGACCAGGAAAGTGTGTCTCAATCTGAGTATGCCAAAGCCTAGAGAACTACAGGCAGAAAAGTCTACTCAATCTTCAAAATACTCCGATTGATCCTTAACATTCAGAGGAATATTATGAATCATAATCTAGCCATACTTGATTAAATACTATTGGCCCTCAAAAGTATCTTTGAATAAAATTGAATGTTTCAGGAAGATACATTCTTTCTATCATGATTTGTGTATCTGACTCATTCAGACCTCAAGCTGAATCACTCTACTGAGAAAATATTTTCTAATGCTTGATGTAAAATAGCAATTCTACTTCTACCTCTCCCAGCATACTTTGAATACACTATCTTCTTCAGAGCATTCATTATGACCACCATTTTGTATGTTTATTATTTTCGAGCTCTTCCTCACTAGAATAAAAGCTCTATAAGTATAAAAACTCTATTTGGTTCACTACTGTATTCCCAAAATCTAGAACAGTCCCTGACATTGTCAATACTCAATAATAATTTGCAAAATACAAATCATTTTTAATCTCACTTCTTATATAAAAGTCATTTTATTTTGATTTTATTTACTCAGAATGTCTTCCTATGATGATAAAATGTAAAAGTTTTAAGATAATCTATGCTAACTGTTTAATTTATGGAGACAGGATCATGTTAAGTCACTAAGTTGTCCAAACTGGACTCAAACTTGTGATCCTCCTGCCTCAATGTCTAAAAATGCTGAAATCATAGGCCTGTTCCACCAACCCCAGCTCAGCTTTTTTGATAAACATTTTTTTTTCTAATGAGAAGCCAGCTAATGTTTCTGCTTTAAGAGCCTGAAATTTCACACACCTTATTTCACGGTTTCCCATATTTTTGTTAGCAAAAAAATTTAAAGTTAGCTAGTATATACACAGACATATTTTTTCACTTTTTTATTGGTTATAAAGTTTCACTTTAGCAGATTCACACAAGAACAAAAAAGTGTGATTATTTTCAACAATTAACAAGCCTTTTTAAAAAAATTCCCTAAAGTCATAAATTCTTTGAAAATATTTAGCTGGTAGAAGATGTGTGCTGAGAAGGAAATCAGGTTATCTGGGGATACCATCAGTTTTGCTAATGAAACATATTGAGAACCAATGGAACTGTTTACTATCACTCCACTGACCAGTTAGGGTTGATCACCAGCTGACTAGAGCCTGTCTTGGCTACTAACTATATAAATTAACATTATAGGCTCACTTTTGATTACCCCAGATAGCAATTCTAGATCTGCTCTGTTCAAATCAAGAGCCACAAACTACACATGACTAGTAAAACTTTAAATGTGGCAAGTATGACTGACAAGCTTAATGCACTTTATTTTATTTTTAATATACAAACTGTAGCAGTGTAAAATACTTCTCACTAGACAATTTTATTGAGTACGACTATATTTCATACTAAGCAGATCACAGGAACAATTACTGTTATGTTAAACAGTACACATACACTGCTTACTTTTTGGACTTTTGAGTGTTGGTACCTGTAAATTTCGAGTTATATATATGGCGTGCAGTATATGTTCATTAGACAGCACTGCTCTAGAAGAGTGGCACTCAAATGGAGGTGATTTTGCCCCCAATGGACATGTGGTAATAGCTGGAGATATCCTTGGTCATTACAAGTTAGAAGTTCTGTGGCAACTGTTGGGTAGAGGACAGAAATGCCAGTGCACCCTACTAGGCACAAGCTAGTTTCGTCTGGAAACACAAACCTATACCCCATCTTCTCTCAGGAGACTACACCTAAGAAAAGTGCTCATTACACAGGAAGAATGAGGGGAGAAGGTACGGACACCAGAAGGGCGGGTGTAAACAGAGAAGAAAATCTGTGAGCAGAAGTGAAGATTAGTATGGTTTTATAAGGCAAAAACAAAAACATGAGGAAAACATTTACTTATCCCATTTAAGCAAAGAATAAAAATGTCAAAATGCATGTAAGAATAAGAGAAGACTCAGACTAGGATTGGAAGCTCCTGCAACAATTTAGGGAAAGAGACTCTGGAGCCATAGTTAAGTATACTGAAGCTTTAGAAAGAACAAATGGAATAATTAATCTCTTAATATTTTGCAACCATGTTTCATCTTAATCATGTATAGCACATAAACATATTTTAAGGATGACTTATGAGCATTATAATGTGGTTAAATAAACATTTTTTATTAGTCAATAATCTCAAAGAGGATTAGACCAAGTCTCAAGCTAAGACTAAAAAGGGTTTTCAGGTAGGTAAGTTACCTTTCTGTGTCAAGCGTCTCTGCATTTTTCATCCACCTAATGGCCGGAGCAGGAAATCCTGAAGCAACACATGGGAACACTGCACTCTGACCAAGGACTCGGACTAAAGAAGAAGGTTGCTTTAAAAATACCAAGTTTGATGTTTCCTCTGGATCTAAAAAGAATTTAAATAAAGAGTAACAGTTAAACAGAAGACAAAGAACTTTACCACTTGAATCACAGGGAACAATTTCTTATGTGCAAATCACTATGCTAGGCTCTGAAGAGGTCTTAAAGATAAGTTATAGCTGTTGCTTTCAGTGTGCTTCCTGGCAGACAGAAGGAGACTTGACACAAAACCACCTTCGTAAATTAAGATCATGTAGATGCCACAACTGGCACAGTGAGAAGACTGAGCAAGCTCAGGATCCTCAGGATCCAGGCTATCTCAGGGCAGGAGAGTGCGCCTTTCCTTTCCCGGATCTATGTTATTTCTCTTTCTGAATTTAATCTTTTCAATTTGCCCATTTAGTCTTTCAATCCTCTGATTATGTAACACTTCCACTATATCTTTGCATCAGTTATTCAGATATTAGAATTAGTATGTGTTCACTTCATAAAGCTGTCCTTCTGTGAACACATGAAAAAGCCATACTCAGGGTTAAAAAAAAATGTTTTCTATTTAACAGAATAGTATTAATGTTGACTTTTCAGAAGAAAGATCATTTGCAGGCAGAAAACTGTGACTCCTGTCCCCACACTCTTGAGAAAAGATGTTTTATAGCCAGGGTAATCACCACCAGAAATGGGTCTTTAATTTGTCTAGCCAATTAGTGATAGTTCTGTTACCATGCAAACAAGTAAATGCCACTTAATACATTATTAACGACTCACTTCAGTGAAGGTGGCTTTAAAACCTAGCCAATAAGTGACAAGTTCAGGCTTTAAAGCTGGCCAATCAATAGCAAAGTCACTCATTTCTAATGCTTACACTAACCTGCTCCCATCTCAACTGCCAAAAAGCAGGCTTATCTAACTGGTATCAACCTACTCTGCCCCTTGCCCAATACAACTCAATACAACATCTTCTCAAAATTCTACAGCATCATTTGAATTGAGACCTATGGCTGACCAGGAAACATCATGAAACATCAAAAGACTACAGGGACAATAAGGAACTACAAGTAAGATGGAGGTACAAGTACAGAGAAGCTACACAGTTGAGAAATGATATACAAAACCAATTACATGGAAAGCCAGTAGGATTGGAAAGAGTAAGAAGACAAAAACAAAGACTAAAATAGTTGGCAGCATTTATACTGAGACTGGAAGTCCCATGGAAACCCAAGAATTCTCACTTGTCAGTGTCTCCAGAGCTGCTGCATGAACACCCTACCTTTCTCTTATAAAATAAGTCTGAGTCTCCAATAAGAAGAAGCTTAACTCTAAGAGCTTCCTATGGATAGGGATGCAGTAGGAATGCCATTAGACACTGAACAGACTTTATTATTTCATAAAATCTTAGCAATACATTCACTAACGAATGAATCATTCTGAAATATCTTCTTCCTTTCACCCTGTAAAAAACTGAGCCTCTTTATGTTGACAATAAAATCTCATCAAATACTCAGTTTTTATTAAATTGTAACGGAATAATTTTTACTCATTAATAAAGACAAATCCATCAGTTCTGATGCAGTTTTTTTTTCTTTTTTCTTTTCTTTTCTTTTTTTTTTTTTTTTTTTGAGACAGGGTCTTGCTCTGTAGCCCAGGCTGGTTCTAAACACACTGCTGTAGTCCAGGCTGCCTTGAACGCAGAACAATCTGCCAGCCTCAGCCTCCTGAGTGCTGGCAGTACAGGTATATGCCACCATGTCCAGCTTTACATGGTGTTGGGAAATCAAACTCAGGGACTTGTGCTTACAAGGCAAGCACTTTAACTGCTGTGCCATTCCTCCAAGCCCTATCTGATACTGAGTTAATACCTGGAAGAATTTTCAATTCAGCTTCATCACTATACTTTGGCGGCCCACCACTTTCCACTACGCAGCGATACAGTCCCCCATCTCCTTCAGTCACGTTGCTGATAACCAGTGTTCCACTTGGAAGCTTGATAACTCTATCATCCAGAAGAAGGGGCTGTCTGTTCTGCTCCCACCTCACAAATGGGACCAAATCGGCATTGACTTCACAATTCAGAATTGCACTGTTCCCGGCATAGACGGAGGAAGGTTCTGGCTGGCTGGTAAATCTTGGAAGACCTGGATAATAAAGAAAAAGAAGAGAAAAAATAATTGAATATTACTTAGTATTAGTCATGGGGGGCCAGAGGCATATCAACCCACGTGGCCACAGTATAGGGTACACAGTTGAGAAAAAGATACATGGGTTAGGAAATTGGCTATATACAGGGATACAGAGCACCTAGGAAGTATATGAAAAATAATTATAATCAGATTCATTACCCAACTTGGAGCCCAGAATCAATGTCACTCTGGTAGAAATGATCATACACGGTGACTTTATATTGACTGCTCAATATTATTCCCCACTACAGGGAAGTAGTGTTTCTCAAAGAAATGGCTGGTTCTAGGAGTAGAATATGCAAAGTACAAGATCAACTAATTAGGTTCTGTACTTTATGTCATGAATTTTATGTTATAAGAACTCATCTTGGGGCATTAAGGAAGTATTTAAAGAAATATATATATATATATATATATATATATATATATATATATATATCAGACAAGGGAATCAATATTAAAAGGAGTTTCTTTTGAATAAATCTGGAGTAAGGATGTTAATACATCATAACCAACTAAACAAGAATTTGTTCATTCATGATAATATTAAGAAACAAACAAATGAATACAAGAGGGCTAGAGGAATAGCTCAGCAGTTAAAGTTCCTGCCTAGCAAGCACAAGACCCTGGGTTCAATTCCTCAGCACCACATAAGCCAAGCACGGTGTCAAGCCTGTAATCTCAGCACTCTTGGGAGGCTGAGGCAGGAGGATTGCCATGAGTTCAAGGTCACCCTGGGCCCCACAGTGAGTCAAGGACCAGCCTGGAATACACAGAGAAGCCCTGTCTCCAAAAATAAAAAATAAAATAAAATAAAATAAAATGCAGAAAAATACCTTGCAGAAATGATGGAAGTAGAAAAAAATAACCACTTGGCAACTGCTTTAGTAATAACTGATTCTGCCAAGAATCTTCTTCAATGGATCATAAAATTAGCAGGTGAAAATTGATGAAAATTTTGTACATTTACAAAGCATCGATATCAAAGTATCTCTTCCCACAAAACTTACTGATAATTAACAACAGTATAAATACCTAATTGTACAGTGAAGAAATATTATACAGGTCATCAGAATCAGGTGAAATAAGTGTTAACATCACCCACAACAAAACAAAGCATTACAGGATTCCTGGTCTGATATACATTATTTCTCTAGTATTCTTTTGAGAAATGGAAAATCTGAATCTACCCAAAGGGGGAAATCAAACTCAAAATGAGACAAGAAAAACTGAGGCTATGCATGATATCAACAGTTGAAAGAGAAACAACTACTAAGTGGCACATGTTATATGAGACCAGAAAGGAAAGGGGGTGAAGGACAAAGTTTTTGCTTTTGTTTTTCATGATTAAAGAAAAAAATCACTGACGCAATCTGTGAAATCTAAATTAAATGATTTAACTAGTGTTATATTAATTTCTTGATTATGATGGACACCTGTGGTTGCTTAGTACACCCCTGTTTTTAAGATATGTACAATGACGTATTTAAGTAGAGGTAACAAGGTAAGATGTTTGCAACTTACTACCCCACATGGTTCAGAAAACATTAAGTATTTGGGGAATGATAAAGCACACATGGTAATATGTAAACAACTACAGTAAAATGTGATCTGTGTGCAGGTATATGAATCTTCTTGGAACTATTCTGGGAACTACTCTCTTAAGTTTAAAACTAACTCAAAATATATAAAACAAAAACCGTGGCCATACATGCTCTATAGAAGTCTCAGAATGCAGTGGCCAACAGAACAGGAACAGTGGCAATTCTGGGGTCACCTGCTTGAATGTGAATCTACCTCCACCTTCCATAGCTGCTGGCAGCTATATCCCTTTTCTTTCAGCCTTAATGTCTCCATCACTAAAATGAGAACAATAACAGACCTCATAGGGTTGTTAAAAAATTAACTACTTAACATAAGTAATTCACACGCAACATATTATTTAGTAGGTAAGCACTCAATTAGCCCAGCTTATTATCAACGATACCTAAGAAGCAATTCTCCTATGCTCAGAACATAACAAAATGTTTTTTAAAGACTAAGGAACAAATTATGAGAAACAATTACAGGTTTTCTCAACTTATGATGGTGAATCAATATAAATGTAAAATATAAATAACAAAAGTTCCCTAACCCTGCTATAAATTTTCCCTTAATTTTTGTTTCAAGGTGGTTTCTAAGGAAAGAAATGAAAATAAAACAATCTAAAAATCTACTTTTAGGAAACCAAGAAAAGAAATTAGCATGATAAACAAAGAATTTAATAAATCTGAGGAAAAGGAAACCTTAGCAAATAAAACCAAGCTTTTATTTTTTTAAAAGTTCCCTCCCGAGGTCTCATGATAATGAGTAATTTTTTAAAAGTGTAAACCCACAACAACATATGGGGAATTGGCAAATAATAAATTTTAAGAAGTTTTTGAATAGAAAAAGCAGATGGAAGAACTAGTAACTGTCATATCAAGGCAAGAGAATACTGTAGGTTCCTGTGCCCACAAAAGAGAAGTCAGTTGTTCTACGGCTTCTGGAAGATTCCAAGAGGAAAAGGGGAGTGGGAGTAAGATGCAGAGTTGGCAAGGGATTAACAACGTCTGTAGTTAGACCACCCAAAGCCCTTCACTTTGAGGCACAAAACACCCACACCCAGGCCATCCTCAGGCAGGAAAGCAAAAATTTCTGTTGTAGAGAAAGGAGACAGCACAGCAAGAAAGCAGCCTCATATTTAATTCCATGAACTATCTATTTAATGTTCTTCCAAGAATTCCATGCTTTCTGGACTTGGCTGGAATCAATTTCTACTATTTAAAACCAAAAATCTTTAACAGTGTGTTTTAGAATTGCAATTCTCTTCTAAAAGTTTTACTGAGATATAATTTATATAGAAGCTCACCATTTAAAGTATACAATTTAATAAATTTTTTGTACATGAACAGAGCTGAACAGCCATCCCCATAACTTAACTACATAATCGTTTTATCATCCCTCAAAGAAACCGTGCACCGAGTCACGCCCCTTTTCCTGCACTGCCCCGCTCCCAGGTCTGAGGGTGTGAGAACACCACTTCATCTACTTTCTATCTCTACAAATTTGCCTATTCTGTGTATTTCATACACAGGACATCACAGTGTATGGTCATTTGTGACTGGCTTTTAACAACTTGAGTAGTATTTTTACAGTTCATCCATATGGTCATATGTATAAAGATTTCATTCCTTTTTATTTCTGAAGAACAGTCCATTGAAAAATATATTACATTTTGACTATTAGCTCACCATTTGATGAACATTTAAGTTATTTCCACTTTTTGTCAATAAGACTATTATGAACCGTCATATAAACTGTTGTATGGATATGTTTTTTCATTTCTCTTGAGCAGATACCTAGGCGTAGAATTTCTGGGTCTCGATTCTGTAGTTAACATTTTGAAGAAATGACAGCCTAGTACCTTTTTATATAACACACACGCAAAGGGTATCCTATGACTCAGCAATCCAAATTCTTGTCATCTATTCTACAGAAATGAAGATTAGCAAAAAGCAGTTCATTGCAGTATTGCCTACAACATCCAACAATTTTAATCCATTTTAATTGTTCAATAAAACGGGACTCTGAATAAATTACAACATCTGCATACAATGGATACTCTGCAACTATTAAAAAGCATTTCTATACATCCCTTAATGATTACTTCCTCTGGGTACCCAAACCAACAGCAGGTTAAATTATTCTCCAACAGAACCACAGAACCACATGCAATTACCATAGGATGCATTCCCTTCTATTAAAACTGCCTGCTTACAGGATTAAAAAAAAAAAAAGTTCCCTGAAGAACATGGGAGCTAGTACAGAAAATGAGTATATCTAGTGGAGAAGAAAAAGAGAAAACAGTAGAGGACACAATTAATGGTGAGTGAGGAAGACATGAACAAAGAATGACTGACTGGAGAGTAAGTGTAAGGCAACTCAAGGCACATGGCAGACTGGTGGGCAGAATGACAGCAGGGTTGGGTGAGGGGTGAAATGTTAAGGAATTGAGACTAGAGAGTCTATAGAAGAGAGTGTGATCTCATAAGGGATCAAGAGGCCTCCTGAGGAGATTAGAATGGACAGTAACTGGACTGTGTACCTGAAGGACTGATAAACTGCTGAAGGATAAAAGAAAGAATGAATGAACGCCATGACTGATATGGAAAGGAGACCAGAGAAAGGGAAGAATGACGTGGCTGGCAGCCAAGTATAAGCCTGTGGCGTGAGTTAAGGAATAGTTCCAGGAAAGAGAAAATGGACCAACTCAGAAAAATTAGGAGGTGAAATTCAAGGGTTAGGTGACGGGATATAGGGGACAGCTGACAGGAAAGGGGTCATGAACAAAAGCCCAGACAAATTTAAGAAAATAAACCATGAACAGAAGCCTGCCTAAATGACATTGTAGAGGAAGTCATTATACTAATGAGTTTATCACATACATTGGAGAAATCACAGATGGAAAAGAAGTAGGGAGGGAGGGAGAGGGAGGGGAAAAAAGAAAGAAGAAAAAAGGGAAAAGGAGAACTGCTGAAGAGCTAGGGTATTTTTCTTACTTGTCCAACCATAATCTATAATTATAAAATAATTACAGCATTTTTATGTCAAACCCAAATTCAACCTTGAACCTTGAGCGCAAATGTGTATATGTATGTGTGTGAAATATATATCCTAAGACAAAAAAGAGCCATCATCCTCTGAATGAACACATGAGAAAAAACATTCTGGAGCAAACAGATGAAAAACCGTAAGCCTGGAGTGGGAAATAGATGGGAGACTACTGTCTCAGTCAGACTCCATTTTCACATGCTAGCATTTCGCATGGGTGAATGTAAACACAAGGCTTTATACATAAAAATTCCCTTTTGTACAATACCACTCTTTACAAAAACCACTTCATCTGGTACTCAAAAAAATAGCATCTGATGACGGCTGGTGTCTACTACAAAACAGGAATGACTTACAAAGAAACCACATCTTATTTCTCAAGATCGTAATTTGTCTTACACTGGCATTATTCAAATAAAGATGCTCCAAAAAGAAGTATTTTTCTCTTCAAAACTTCTTGCTCTCTAACTTAAAGTATAAATATATTATTACACACTCTAATAAATCTCACTAATTGTCCATTCCTTGGTTAAGATACAAAGAAATAAAGATTCTGGCTTTACAGTGAGCTTGAAAAATCATTCTAAATGATTTTCCTGGGTTGGACAAAAGCTGTCAAACTAATGCAATTTTCCTTTATAATTTCTGCTATTTCCAAGTTAAAAAGAAAAAGAAAAAAACCTGCCTGGTACCTCTGATAGCAACTTTAAGACAGCAGATAAGTGGAAAAGTGCTAGTTTATTTCATTAAGCACTGATGTACTACCATGAGTGACATAATATTGCTTTTACTCAGATTTTACTCAGATTGCTTTTACTCAGATTTATTTTTATAAAAATTTGTTAATACAAGTAAATCCCTTAGCAAAACTTACCTGCTACTGTCAGTTTGGCTGTTCTACTGACAATAGTTCCAAGATTATCAACTGTGGCCACACACTGATAGTAACCTTCATCAGGTTTATTGTGTTTGGAATGCACCACATTGGTGATGAATAAAGATCCATCTGGGAGAAGCTGTCGCCGATCATCTGATACTAAGTTTAAAAAAGTTCCATCCTTTTTCCATTCAATTTTTGGAGAAGGCTCGGAATATGCTGAACAGTTGAATACAACAGAAGACCCCCGAGTTGAGAGTGCATCCACCGGCTCCACCAGAAAATAAAATGGAGTGAATGTTCGGACACTGGCACCTACAAACATACAGAAAAAGAACACAATTAAGAAAATGTTCTTCTGGTGTTTCTGCAGGAAAATAAAACATGTCCAAAGTTATTCTCAAATGGTCATATTCCTTGGGTATGACACATTAAGTGCAATCATCTTACTATGAATGCCTAATAAATAAAATTCACTTCCTACAGGAAAACCAAAATTTGACTCATGAAAAACGCTCTGAGATAAGCTTGTTAAATATGTATCTAGTAAAAGTTTTAGCTATACTCCACAATAAAATGTATATTTAGAATCATTATATTCAAAGTAAAATTTTCTACAGAACACAAGGATACAGGAAATTAAAAGAATTGTTAATAAGGCATCTTTTTAATATTAATTCTATATTCTATTGATAAGTTCACTATGCATACATTCTGTCCATTTCTCTAAAGCACTCATCCTATATAGACTTAAGAGCAAACTTTGGTCACTGCTATCATTTTTTGCAAATATCCTTTTTTTCATGAGTTAATGATTTTTCTTATAATGAAATCATAAATTTTAAACTACAAAAACATTTGTTTCATTTAGAAAGGTCTTCTTTATCCTAAGATTATAAAAAGGAAACAAAATTAGCCTTGCTTTGTCCTATTAGGTTTGTGTTCAATTTTCTACATTTAATCTTCATCTAGAAATCATTATGATGTAAAGCACACAAGAAGAAATCAGCCTAATTTTTCTAAGTCTCTGGTCAATTCTTTAAAACAAAATGTAATGAAGCATTTGCTATAAATTTTATATTCCAGCGAGGAAAAGCTTATCGACACAAGCTTTACCTCTTTCCACAAGGAGTGATGGGGGCAGGAATAATTAAATTGCTTGTAAACAATTCAAGCCATATTAGGTATCTTCATTAGGAAACTTAATTCAACAAGTGGCACAAAGAGTGTTTTTCAAATACTTGTTTATAATGCATTCATTCACATCATGGATTTAAAAATGGCACTAATTCTGTATCATAAAATAAATGTTTCTAAATAGAAAACACACTTCCAAAAGAAAGAAAATAATACTCAATATTTTTTTAAATTCCCAGCATTCAGAATAGCAAGAACCAAATTCCAACTTTCAATTTCAGACGTTTCTCCCCCAACTACCACATGGTGTACTAGAAATGTCAGCATTTCAGCTGTCCACCCTCACTGGATGCGTATGAAATGCACTTGCCAAGTCTCAGAACTTCTGAAAAATGGTCTTAGGAATTTTTCAGAAATACCCTGAACTTCTCTTATTATTACTACAATTTTCACATTGTATTAATCTGCTGAAACTATAGAAAAAAACCCCCAAAATATAAGCAAATGGGAAGCACAAAATGAGAGCTAAACTATCTTTCTGATTTCTTTCCTGTATAAGTATTAAATCTGTATTATGCCATCTGACCTTAACACAGGAACTTGAGAGATGTATATTTTGGATTGGCAGACAAATAAACAGGTTAAGTTTTTAAATATTTTATTATACATATTAATTAGTGAAAGTTTTAAAAAACACTTATGACAAGACTTTTACTATTTACAGTAAAAAATACCTAAGAATTACACCAATTTAAATTTTCTCAATTTTTTGTCTAGATTTTCATTTTGAAAGTCCATTCCCATTATCAATTACTTTGAACCAAAAAAGTTTATGTTCAAAAAATTAAAACAAAATTATATTATTCACAGTAAAGCTTACAGAACCAAACCTTTGAAACTCAAGAAAATTCAAGATGTTATTAAAATAATCCATTCTGTTTGGAACATAGTGTTACTTAAATAATTATGGATAGCATCTTTTATTGTATTCGTCTCACAGACAGGCAGTGACCTAGGATATTCTTTCTTCACTGAAATCCCTCAAAAGGATGGCACCACTTTTTAAAGTCTAAAGAAATTTCTCAAGTGGCCCCCAAGTCCCTCACCATGTGACTGGGCTTCTCCCACCTATCACTCATTCTCTTGTCAGATCCATGCAGTTCCTGCCTACTTCACACCAACCAGTCCTGCCATGCCCCTCACTAGGCAATCCCTGACTTCCTTCAAGCTCAGCTCAAGTATCATTTTCTCATGAGAGCTGTTGGTCTATCTCTGGTACCAGGCAAAGTTCTTTCACCCTGCCATTAGCAGCATGACATACATTCTACCTAAAGAGCATTTCAGGCATATTTAATCTTCAAATGTTTATAATAATTGGTTTGTTAAGGCATAGAGGTTTCCAAAATTTTGTGGCTTCTGATGATTATTTTCTCAGTACTTTTTTCACACATCGTATAGGTCAGAAGAAATACCTAGTACTTCCATTTATTTGTTAAGTTCAAATACGTGTGTATGTCCCAGCAAATTGGTAACCTTCTGAAAAAATAATATACATAAGAAAGAAAAACCAAGTTCACTTAAGAATAACCACAACTAGTTATAATGGGATGCAGGAACCCCTGGGCATCACACAATTTCACAAACTTAGGAATTTGACTACATAATGCCACCCATGATTCTGGCTTAATAATAATTTTTTGCATGGGTCTTGCTTTCTTTTTTAATCAAAGCAACCACCAAAAGCACAATTTCACAAAGTCATTTTAAAATGGGGGCCGGAGAAATGGCTCAGCAGTTAAAGCACTTGGCTAGAAAGTGCTTCTGTACCAGAGTTCAATTCCCCAGCACCACATAAGCTGGGAGTAGTGGCACAGGCCTGTAATCCCAGCACTCAGGAGGCTGAGACAGGAGGATTGCCGTGAGCCCAAGGCCAGCGTGGGCTCCATAGTGGGTTCAGGACCAGTGTGGGCTACAGAGCAAGACCCTCTCTCAAATAAAATAAAATAAAATAAAATAAAATAAAATAAAATAAAATAAAGGCAGCACAAGCTAAAGTTCAAACTATCTTGGCTACAAGTTTGCACAGTGTCCAACAGATGTCGCTGTGCTTTCTTAGACAGAAATAAAAACTCTAGGAAGACTGAGGTGGCTGGAGGAACTTACAGTACAATTCATAAACTTTAGGCTAAACGCCTATCTTTCTACAGTATTTTTATCAACCATATTCCCAGTATCAACTTCTAGATTACATAACTAACTGTAAAAACTCCTACAGGCTTATGTTCCATCCTTTAGACTAACCAAGAATCACTATAACATCACTCTCTTTATGGTAAGACTTCTTAACAAAGTCTTTG
The DNA here is from genome assembly GCA_004027205.1 of Ctenodactylus gundi. Taxonomy (NCBI): domain Eukaryota; kingdom Metazoa; phylum Chordata; class Mammalia; order Rodentia; family Ctenodactylidae; genus Ctenodactylus; species Ctenodactylus gundi. Next base: position 330,258 of record PVKB01001476.1, read on the forward strand.
TAAACTATAATTAATTTTGTTTACAAAATTATATAGAAAACCAAAAGAAAGCCAAGGAGGGAAAATAATTTTGTTCAACAAGTAAAGAAACTCCAGTCATCAGTTACACTGTATGAAGATACCAAATATACAGATAAGACAAGCCACAAAAAAGGCTGTAAAACCTAAGAGATGGACTTTGTAGTGGGGGGAAAAAGGGAACGGGGTGGGGATGAGAAGGTAGGAGAAAGGAAGATGATGTGTTAAAAAAGAGAGAGAACCAAATGGGGGTGATAGTGGGAGTTCAGGGGAGGAGCAGTTGTGGAAAGGTCAAAGGTGGGGGGGAAGGGATTATAATTTTGACATGATACATATGTGCGCAAAATACTCAAGTTCAATGTAAACACTATGTACTCCGTGTGTGTGTGTGTGTGTGTGTGTGTGTGTGTGTGTGTGTGTGTGTGTGTAAACTAGTGGGGAGAAAAGACAGAAATGATACTAGGGCTCCTGGTTACCAATATAGGAGAAAAAGGAGATTACTGCTGTACATAAAGTAGTTTATGTTTCTATGTACCAGATATTGTTCTAAAGATTTTCCACATATGAATCGCTCATTGAAACTTCATTATTATTTCCTGAGAGAGACCTCAGTACAATCCTCATTTTAAATACTTTTTTTCTGGGGGGGTGGGGGGGGGGGACCAGGGTCTCTCTTTGTAGTCCAGGCTGGTCCTAAACTCACTATGGAGCGCAGGCTGCACACCTGGCTTATGTGGTGTGGAGAATCGAACTCAGGTACTTAGCACTTGACTTACCACTGAGCCATTCCTCCAGCCCCCTAAAGAGGAAAATGGTCACACAAAAATGGCAGGTAATTTGTCAAAGGTTACACAGGTAATAAGAACTAAAATAGGTGATCTTAACCACTGTACTAAAATGCCACTGAACACACATATAGAAATGCATTCCAGATCTATAAAAAAGTAGGTGATAAAAATCCTGGAAGAAGTTTTAGACAAATCCAAGAATAACTATGAAGTTAGGCAACATTTTAAAACAAAATGAGAGAGAGAGAGAGAGAGAGAGAGAGAAAGAGAGAGAGAGAGAGAATAAAAGAAAAAACATGAATTTCACATCTCTGCATTTAAAAAACAATTTTATTTTTATTGCAAATACCATAATAAAGCAGACAAAACATGAAATGTGAAAAGTATCTCACATGTAACAGATAAAGAATTTTACAATTTAAATGAATAGAAAAAATGAGTGAGTCCACATTCCAGCAAAACTACTTCAACAAAAACAGTGGCAGTCTGGATTTGATCCACTGACTATGGTTTCTGAACCCTGCCTGCCTTAGACTATCACCCATCAAAAGTATGCTTCCACTGGGCTTGGAGGCACAGGCCCTGTAATCCCAGCACTCTGAGAGGCTGGCGGGGGGTGGGGGCGGGGGGGTGGGGGGGGAGGATAATCACAAGTTCAAGATCAGCCAGGAAAAATCAGCAATTTAGTGAGAATCTATCTCAAAATAAAATACAACTAAAGACTGGAGGTGTGGATCAGAGTGAAGGTTCTGAGTTCAATCCCTAGTGCCACAAAAAAGGGAAAAAAAAAAAAGGGTATGTTTCCACTGATCTAGAAGGAGTTCTGTAAAAAAAGAATAATTCCAATAAGTCTCTATTATATAATTTCAAATGTACATGATTATTGAGAAAGGTACAAAAGTACAAATCAGGATGTCACCACTGGTGGTTACTGAGAGGCGAAAGCTAGCAGGATGGGGGAGTAAAAATCTCTGTGTGTACACAAAACAGTTTTACAATAAAAATCAGCTTGTTGAACAATCCTTTGCTGGGAAAAGAGGATTAAAAAAAAAAGATCTATCACCTCTCTGTCACAAAAGGTTATAAGACACTCCCCAGCTGACTTCATATAAAAACCATCCTAGTCTTCACTCCCAGGGTCCTGACTTCCCTATCCACCCAAGTTTGCTTAGTATTAGTTTTTACTACAGCCATAATCACTAGACATCTTACTGGAAATAAGCTTAATGATCCTGTCTAATATTGTCCATGTTGTCAAGTCTCTGAAAATTTCTCACTTATTAATGGAAGAGCTCTCACTTTTTGATAGACTGTTCCTCACTTTCTGATAGAATATTTCACACTTCCTGATAGAATTCTGTCTTATGAAAGAAAAATATCCCAATTTTTTTTATTTTGTAAACGCTATCCCCTCCAAATATCAACAGATCACACCACTCCCTGAACACCGTAATTACATGGCCAATAATAATTCTAAATTTTATTGTATCCAGAGTAAATAATTAATATGTATTATTTGAGTATAAGCAAAAATAAAATGTCTGTCCTATTACTTAAAAAAGCTCAAGGTTACTGTTAAAAAGCTGAAACGCAGAAGGATATGCAAACATCTTCCTAAGTACAATGAAAGCATTCTCTATAATGTTCACTGTAAGTTCTCTATAATGTTCATTGTAAGAAAATTCTCTCTTTATTATGTAAGATTGCTGTCAAAGGAGTTCGTATTTCTCTTACTCCTTAAATGTTACTTCTTAACTGGCAGATCCCATCCAGGCTCTCACTCCTGTATTTATTTCATCTGTCTTGATCCACTAACACCATGCAGTTCAGATTCTCTTGCTTTAAGCTCTCAATTTGTAATTAAAGCATTAATAAAAGTTAAAAATTTACCATTTAAAGAGCCCAACTAAATACACTCATGTTGTCAATTCTGAGCAGGCAACATCTGAGCTGACCAATTTTCCCTACCTTTTTACTATGTAACGATTAGTGCTCCTGACTCCACAGTTTAGCCTCTTTCTCTGCCCTGCACAGCTAATTCCCTCAAACATGTCAACTTTATTTTTCTAACCCTGCAGAACCCCTTTCCTAGGGAAACATGAAATTAATCGTAAGTATTATTTAGATAACTTTGTCTTAACATGTAGCTTTTAAAAACTGTATAAAATATACTATTAAAAACAGTGAAAAAACAATTTCCAATAAAGCTAGCTCTGAAATTCTTGTTCATGATCCTGTAGGAAACTTTTAGAAAAATTCAATTTCATAAAAAATTTCACTTTGATACAGTTATATTTTACAGTACCTACCTTTCCAAGCAGTCCCTCAAATAAAAAATATTTCATTTATTAAATATATATTACAGTAAGAGTTTCAGTTTTTCTCTCTCCCCTCTAAGCACACACACATACAACTATAGGGAAAAGAAATCCTATTAACATGGTTTTGAATTGCAGCTCAGCTATGTTTGTTAGCTACTGCATTTCTGTGCTTAAAACTTCCTCTCCTACCAAACAGAAAAAAAAATTGCCTCAAGATTTATTTTTTTTTTTTTTTTTGAGACAGGGTCTCACTCTGTAGCCCAGGCTGGCCTTGTTGTACTCAGGGCAATCCTCCTGCTTCAGCCTCCAGAGTGTTGGGATTACAGGTATGCACCACCAATCTGGCTTTATGTGGTGTTGGGGAATTGAACTCATAGCCTTACAAGTGTTTTAACCACTTTACCATTTCTCCAGCCCATCAAGATAATTTCTATAAAGATGAGAAGGGATATACAAAATTAAACTATGTGATCTTTCTTTTTTTTGTTTGTTTGTGGTCTATTTTCTTTTTTTCTTTTTTTTTTTTTCAATTTGAAACCGGGGATTGAACCCAGGGCCTTGCCCTTGCCAGGTAGGTGCTGCACTGCTGAACTACATCCTCGGCTCGCTATGTGATCTTTCCTAATTTAACTGATACGTAAAGTTTAATAAGATATTGTTATGTTTTGAAAATGTATGATGTTTAAATTAGCTTAAACACTCACTTCCTCGAACATTTACCATTTCTTTACACTGAAAACTTTCAAAATTCATACAGGTTTTTAAATGCACAGTCCATTATTGTTACATATGATCCCCTACATATAATGGCATACCAGAACTTCTTGCTCCTTTCTAACTCGGTGCACTCTGACCAGCATTTCCCCATCCCATCACATGCCCCCAACCACTGCTAACCTCCATTCTATTTTCAACCACCCCACATCTATTCCCCACACCATAAATTGAACTCAGCTCTATATCAGCTACATCTCCAGCCCTTTTGAGACAGGCTCTCATTAAGTTGCTAAATTGTTCAGGCTGTGATCCTCTTGCCTCAGCTGCCCAGAGTGCTAGATTATAGGCAATGTGTCACAACAACCAACCTATGCTCAACCTTTGTGAAATGAACTAAGATCACAAGGTACTTCTCTCCTCTGTCTGGTTTAATACTACATGTAATATAAAAAAAAAAAACTGCTTTCATTCAATTTATTACAAAGGACGATCTAAGAGTCCATCAATTTGTGAACAGATAAAGAAATATGGTATACATACAAAATGGCATAGTACTCAATCACACAAAAGAACAGCAAGGATCTTAAAACTCAAGTTTGATCACCTATTTTCAGTCTAACCTTTAAACTGAATCCTATCAAAACTAAAATAAAACTCAAATTTACCACCATAGCATACAGAATCTGGTTCCTGCCTCTCTCCAACCTAATCTCAGTTCCCACTTCCTTTCACTCAGCAAGCTTCAGTGATCTTCATCACCTATCAGAGCCTTTCCACCTTGTTGCCCCTTCTGCCTGGACTCTCATTCTATACTTGCTCACTCATTACACGAGCGTTTCATCCTTCACGTTTTCACCAACGGATCCTTTCACAGAGCCCGTGTGTGACCCCCCTATGTAGTCTTGATCCCCTTATCTGGCTGCCTCATGTGCATTCTTCCCAGCCTTTCTGGCGTGTGTTTTTGTCTGCTGTTTTGCTTTAAGCAGGCTAGACTATAAGAAAATATTAAACCCCTTATGTGCCATTTTTATATGCACTTTGTTTTGCTTCAGCCTTGTTTTTAGGATTTTTTTTAGGTATGAAGGACGGCTGGGCGAAGATGGAATTAAACTAACAGTAAGTCTTGCTGACTTTGCACAATGTCAAATATGCAGCATTTACCTAAGGTCAGCCTTGGTTTTGAAATTTTTCTACTAAGGGGATCTGAAATCTAGACTCTGTAGAACATTTTAATATTGTTTTTTAAAGTGTCAAATTAAATTTTTAAAATATTTTCTACATAAACTGCAGGAGCAGATATATCTCACAACCTACAAAAAAACACTACCACCCATGTTCAAAATTACCTGAAAATACTCTAAAACAAATCTTAGAAAAGATTAATTAAAAGTATCAGCTAACAATATCAGCAGTAAATGAAAATGATAACTTAACTCTCACACTGATTAAAAACTTTCCTGAAAATAAACACTTTTTTTACGACTGGCAGCCAGGAGACTTTCTGGAGAATAAGATCCAAAATAAATAAACAAATTAAATTAAATTTTAAAAACAAAAAATGCGAAAAGGTATGGAAGAAACAAAGAAGATGATCTTTGTGGAGAGGAAAAAGGAAAATGGGGGTTGAGAGGATGGGAAGGGGAAAGTGATGAGATATATAAATTTTTTAAAAAGATTCAATATTAATACAAATTCAATCAACACTGATGCAAAGTATTTAACAGAATATTATTCTGCTCCACTCTGCTGTACTGAGAAAATACAGCCATAATAATAATATAATGTGAAAATTAATTTGGAAGTGTGATTCAATAATATGAATAATGACATTGTTTTACACTGTATTAGTGAATTACCATTTCATCTGAGCAATATCATCCTTAGGAAATTTTCATTAATTCAGTGGGTGCTTGCAAATGTTTCAACTGACAGTAATTTAATTATTAAGAAATGTAACTTTCTCCCGTGAGCAATGACACTTTACCAGTATTCTGAGTTGCAAGTTATTTTTAGGCAAAACATTTCTTTTGCAAAGCTTCATTAAGCACTTCTTTCAGTTATTTTGACATAACAAAAAAACAGTCAACTAATCTGAAACATTCTGAATAACATTCAACTAAACAAAACTGAACTTAGGAATATTCACCTCTGTTTTGTAGACTGAACTCGTATTTTTTTTTTAATTACTAACTATGGCTCTATAGGCTTTTGTGTGAAAGAGATATTTGTTTTACAAAGACAAAGGTAACAATTAAAACACTATAGCTCTCCATCTTTTGTGAATTTTTCCTTTTTTGTGAGGATTTTTCTTTTTTAAAATCGTAATTATAAATTGTTCATTAGCTCCCATTCATTTCAATTCATTGTGGCAGGGGTGGGGAACCACTATTCTGCCAAGAGCCATCTGGATATTTATGAAATCATTCGCAGGCCACACAAAATCATCAACTCTAAAGTTGGCCTGCTATATTTGGTAAGATATTTAACTAACTATCTCACCCTAATGTGATGCCTGTCACTGCTTCTCTTTAGTGAGGCCTGGCCAGCAAGACCAAATGATTTCAAGAGCTATGTATAGCCCTTGGGCCAAATGTTCCCCATCTTTGAATTATGGTAACCAAAGAGAAAACTACATAGTGGAGTAAAACTGGAAGTCAACAGAAAAAGAAATAACAGAAACTATACAAATACATGGAGACCAAATAACTTACTACTATACAAACAAAAGGTCACAGAATAAGTCAGGGAAGAAATCAAAAATTTTCTAGAGTTAAATGACGAAAGAAGTACATCATACCAGAGCCTGTGAACAATGAGAAGCAGTCCTAAGAGGGAAATTCATAGCTATAGATGCATACATCAAAAAAAGAATCAGAGCAATCCCAAATAAACAATTTAATAACACAATTCAAGGTTCTAAAGAATCAAGAACCATTTAAATCAAAAATAACAGAAAAAAACTTATAAAGATCAGAGGAGAAAATAATGACACTGAACCCCCTCCAAAAAAATGCAAAAAAAAAAATCAGCAAATCAAAGAACTGGTCTTCAAAAGAATAAACAAGAATGATAAACCTCTAGCTAAGCTAACCAAAATAAGGAAAGAAAAATCCATGTCAATGCAATTAGAAATGAAAAGAGTGAAATCACAATGAACACTGCTGAAATTCAGAGAACTGTAAGAAATTTTAAAAAGCTACATTCCAACAATTAGAGAAGTTGAAAGAAATGGATAACTTTTTGGACACATACATAATACCAAAACAGAACCCAAGAAGACATAAAAATCCTGAATAAACCCATAACAAACATAGAAATTGATGCAGTATCAAAGTCTTTACCCACAAGGAAAAGTCCAGGACTGGATAGCTTCAGAGCAGAAACTTACTAGTACTTCAGAAAACAGCTTCTCAATGCTTCTGAAACTGTTCCATAAAATTGAAAGAAAAGAATCATTGCCAAACTCATTTCTGGAAGCTGAGATTACCCTGATACCAAAACCAGACAAAGATTTAACCAGGAAAGAAAACTATAGACCAATCTCCTTAATGAATATAGATGTAAAAATTCTCAGTAAGATACTGGCAAATACAATCTAGCAAATTGTTAAGAAGATCATACACCATGATCAAGTTGTCTTCATTCCTTGGATATAAGATTGGTTTAACATATATAAGTCACTAATCAGATGTACTACATTAATAAAAGCAAGAACAAAAATCATACAATTATCTCAATTGATGCAGAAAAAGCCTTTGACAAAATCCAACAACTATTCATTAAAAAAAAAAAAACACTGGGAAAATAGGTATACAAGGACCTTACCTCAAACTGATAGAATACACATGTGCCAAACCTACTGCAAATATCATAGTGAATGGGGAGAGATTGAAAGCATCTCCTCTTAAATCAGGAACCACTCCTATTCGACATAGTTCTGGAAACTCTAGCCAGAGCAATAAAGGGAACACGTATCGGAAAGGAAGAAGTTGAACTATCTTTATTTGCAGATGACATAATTTTCTACAGAGAATACCCCCAAAACCGCCACAAAACTAAGAGTTCTAAGAGAATTAATTAACAATTTGAGCCAAACTGCATGCAACAAAATTAATACAAAAAATCAACAGCACTCCTCTAAACTAATAATGAACTTACTGAAAAGAGCTGAGAAGAATAATTCTGTTCTTAATTGCACCTCAAAAAATTAAATACTGAGAAGTAAACCTATGGAAATGAAAGATCTCTACAAAAAAATTACTCTGAAAAAAAGAAATTGAAGGCAACATTAGAAAATGGAAAGTCATCCCCTGTTCCTGCATAGACAGAATTAATACTGTCAAAATGGCTATACTGCCAAAACTGATATACAGGTTCAACACAATTCCTATCAAAATACCAACAACTTATTCATAGAACTTGAGAAACAATGTTTAAATTCATATGGATCCAAAAGTGAATCACGACAGCCAAAGCAATCCTGACTAACAAGACAAAAGCAGGTGGCATTACGAGCGCAGACATCAAATTATTTTACAAAGCAACAATGATAAAATCCATATGGTAGTGGCACAAAAACAGACAGGGTGACCAATGCAGTAGAAGTGGGGACACAGAGACAACCTCATGTACCCTAAGCTACCGGATCTTTGACAAAAGGGCCAAAAACATACACTGGAGAAAGGATAGCCTCTTGTATAAATAGTGCTGGGAGAACTGGGTTATCCACATGCAAAGGAATGAATCAAGGCACACAATCATCGCCATGTACCAAAATCAAATCAAAGTGGATCAAATATCTAGATATTAAAACTGTAACAATGAACCTTCTGGAGGATATAATAGGCAAAAATCTAGAAGATATAGGTGTGGGCAAGGACTTTCTTAATAGGACACCTGATTAAAGGAAATAGCCCCCAGAATCCACAAATGGGATTATAGCAAATTAAAGAGTTTCTACATGACAAACGAAACTATCAACAGAGTTAAGAGAGAACCAACAGAATGGAAAAAAAAAATTTACTACCTATACTTCAGACAGAAGGCTTATAACTGTAATATATAAGAAATTGAAGAAAAACAGACCCCTTAAAATCAAAGACCTGATTTAAAAATGGGCAACTGAAATGAACGGGCAGTTCTGAGATAAAGAAGTTTAAATGGCCAACAAATACATGAAAAGATGTTCAACATTCTTAACTATTAAATGGAAATCAAAATATCACTAAGATATTATCTTACCCCAGTAAAAATGGTATATATCAAGAACTCGAACAGCAACTGATGCCGGCAAGGTTGTGGGGGAAAGGAACCTTTTTACATTGTTGGTGGGCCTGTAAACTGGTACAACCACTTAGGAAGGCAGTATGGAAGTTCCTCAAAAAGCTGAAAATAAATATTCCATTCGGTCCAGCCATATCTCATCTGGTTATCTTTCCTAGAGTTAAATGCAATGTGTAACAGAAATATCCAAGTTTTCAGCAGACTAACCAACAATAGCTAAATTGTAGAAGACACTAAAATATCCACCAACAGACCAATGGATACAAAAATTGTGGCATATGTACACAATGAAGTACTATTCTTCCATAAAGACTGGTAGACTTGAGGCTTTTGTAGGTAAATGGATGCAACTTGAGACCATTATGCTTACTGAACTCAGTCAGATTCTGAAGGTTAAATATCACATGATTTCTCTAATATGAGAAATCCAGAATACAGGCATTTCACAGAAGAGTGTGATACCTGGAGCCAGAGGGAATTGGGAGGAAGCCGGAGGGCCAAAAAGGGGATATAATGGGGAAGGGACTATAATGTTAATGCAACATATACGTGCACAAAATACTCAAACTCAATGTAACCATTGTGTAGTGTGTAGTGCGTGTGTGTGTGTGTGTGTGTGTGTGTGTGTGTGTGTGTGTGTTCTATATATTTATAAATGAAAATGGGGAAATAAAACAAAGAAAGAACATTTAAAATCAAAACTGTCCTAGAAAATCTAGTTCGGATTAATAGTGAGTTTGCACAGCAAGGAACCAGGAATAAAACCAGCAAGAGGTTAGGGAAAAAACCCCGAAGGGGTCCAAGATCTAGTTTCAGCTTCCCTAACAAAATACAAGGACACTTCTAAGAATGGAAACTATGGACTAAGTCTAAAGGCATAATGATAGTAGTTAACCTTTACTGAGTACTCTATTATATTCTAGACACTGTTCTAGAGATTTACTTGATTAACTCTTTCAATCTTCCATCCCAAGTGGTAAGAATTACTATTCCTGGTTTATGAGGAACTTAACCGACAGAAAGATTAATAATTTGTCCAAAGTCATGAACCAAGTACTCTGTTTGAATCTGTAATCAGACTAAATCTGTACTATATAATACTGACAGTATGTCAGGTAGGTACCAAAAATTTGAAATGTACTTTTACATGCTAAATATATTTTGAACTTTTTTCATTTAGGTAAATATATTATTAAAATTTTATCCTACCTGCTTCTTTTTACTTTTTTATTGTGATATCTAGAAAATTCTAAATTACATGTTTGACTTATGCTGTATTTCCAATGAGGCAGCACAGCACTCAACCATATTATCCTTCGTTAACATGCTTAAAACAATCAATCAAACTCTCTTTAAGAAACTGCATTGTTTCTACGAAAAGTAGAAGACGAAGACAATCATGACGGCAGATATAAGGAATTACAGCAAAGTTCTTTGCTGGTGTCAAATACAAACAGACTTCTAGCAAACCAATAAAAAAATAATTTTATGTAACTACCAGTCTCCTATCTTTAGCATCCCAGGAATGTCTATTAAGGAACTAAACCTTTTAGAAGCTTTTGATCAAAGTTGCATTAATAACTGATTCATTGTTGACATATGCTTAAGCTACTAAAGGAAAGGATAGAGAAAAATTGTTCTGCAGGAGAATGCTCTCATTCTTAGGCACTGCTGCAATGTTAAGTGATGAGGGAAAAAAAGCTGCATTGGGTTGTCGCTTGTCTTGAGTGATTACAACATACCACAAATTATACAGCATGCTGCACATATTATATTATAAGACATGAAGACTGAATAAAACTCAATGCCCCATCAAGGAAAATAATAATGCACAGAAAAATAATTCTTTGGCCTAACTGCATGGATGTGGGTATTTGTTTGGTTCTTTACCTTTTCTCTTGATCTTTATCTCACTCACATCATTCCAATAAATCCCCCCCCTTTTTTTTTGCTCAAGTTATTGAAAATTTCTGATGCTTGCAGCAAGAAAAATGCTAATATTCTGGGTATAACACATTTTTACATAAATTTAGTGTCAAAATTTCATACAATTAAAGATTTATAAACTAATAAAAGTGACATTTTAAAAGTTTCAATTAATCTGCCTATTTCAGATAACGTACTGACTACTAAATCTTAAGTTTTAGCTATGTATGGAGAATTTGCCCTTATAAAGGACAATGAATGTAATAACATAATTTATTCCACCATACTGTAATTTAGCCCTATTACTTTCTTTTCTATGTTGAGGTAAACCATTACTTTCTGTTATTTCTGAAGCGTACCTGTAATAGCTCTTGTTCACCACAACTGCTCAGGGAAAATACTAGTAGATTAAAATAAGCAAATTAGGTAGCTTAAGAAGGTCTAAACAATAAACTAATTACCAGAGATTACCAGATCTGTATACTGCATTTTTTAGAGTGCTATGCTTTGAGAATTTAAGTCTACGACATTAACATCAAAGATTTGCCTGAAGGAAGCTTTAAATAAGTACATATTAATTCCTTCTTTTCGTGTGGTACTGGAGATCGAGCCCAGGACCTTTACACTGAGCTATACCCTCAGCCCATTTTTATTTTTCTTATTTTTTTTGTTTTGAGACAAGGTCTCAATAAATCTGTTTCCCAGGTGGGGCTCAAATTTATAGTCCTCCTGCCTCTGCCTCCTACAGTGGTTTGTGGTAGAGCAAGAAACAATAAACAAAAGAGGTTTTCTTTTTGTTTTTAAATATATTTCATAACGCTTTTTAAATTATCAGTAGTACCAGTATTTTGCAGGGCTGGGATCTTCAGTAATAATTTTTATGGAAGAATTGTAGGTCTGATGGCCCAAGCTTGTACTCCTACCACTTCTGCAAAATGAAGATTAGTTTAAAAAAGATTAGATATAATGCAACTAGTCAGGAAACCATACAGCAATCTCAGCTGAAACCTGATAAAGTCCTGTTTAGGAAAGTAGCAACAGAGTCCAAAAGAAATGGGCAGATTTGATGAATCTATAGAGTAGAATCAATAAACTTTAGAAGCTGAAGAAAGGTAAAATTGAGGCTGGGTTGAAGAAGGGCAATGGAGGTGACAAAGATGACTGACAAGTTGGGGGCAAAGTTTGGAGAATGGCTGGTGGTGTCAGTCACTGAAGAAGAGGGCACAGTGAGGGAGCTCACGTATCTGCTGTAACGTGGGATTTCACAGTACTTGTGACATGGATGTGGAGGACATACAAACCTAGAACTCAAAAGATACAAGATGAAGATACATGTTGAAACTAAAATGCAGAGAGAAAACGAGGTGCACAGGAAACATAGTATCTGAAGAAAGCTATGGAACAAAGTCTGTAGAGCATCAGCACTGAAGAGACAGGCAAAGAGAAAAACCCGTGAAAGCCCACAGAGGTCAGAGAACAAGGGAACACGCTGTCCTAGTTACTTTCTCGCTGTGACTCAGTAACCGGCATCCACAACTTAGGAAGAAAAGATTTACTGTAGCTGACAGTTTCAGAAGTTCACAGTCCATTCACAGATGGGCGGCTGGAAAATGATGGAAACACATGACAGGTCTGAAGCGGGGTCAGAGCTCCAGTGGCAGAGATCCTCACAACATAGTGCTAAGAGACTGGGAGGAAAGGCAGCACCAGCACACACCCCTCCAGGTCAAGCCCTAAGTACTGCCCTTTCCAGCCAGGCCCCACCTCCCAACACTACACATATCCATAGGTACATGAGGCTTTTGGGGAACACTCCAGATCCAAACCACAACAACGGCATACCAAAAGCTGAGAGAACATTTAAGGCGGTACACCACTGAGAGTGAATAACCATAGCTGGATCTTCCCACGTCTTAAATACACTCTAAGGTCACCGAAGGTCCAGGTGACAACAGCTCCAGCATTGTGCATTTGAGGTAGAGCAGGAAATGAGAGAACCTAACACAGAACAGGATCGCTGCGCTGTCCTCAAAGTCCAAATGAGGCAGACATTGTATTTACAAAAACTCAAACATGAGGATGTGATTTTGCAAAACAGAAAGGAAGGTAAAGTTAGAAACGGAAGATACAGCAAGTAGCTGTGTTCAGAGCCTAAGACAGAAGGAAATAAAAGAGTGAAGTAAGGTGAGTAAGGACTGCACAAGCAAAATGTGAGCAACTGGGAAGGACTGGAGACTGTGGGACCGGGGTACTATTTTTATATTTCAGCTTTACTGAGCACTGACAAGAAGTAGAATCAGTTACGGAAGCTGGCATCTGAAGTGGCATGTAAGAGTAGTCACTAAAGATGAGGAGCATGAAGAAATGAAAATGATCCTGGAAGGGCAATCCAAGTGCACACGCAAATCCTCCAGAGCAGAAGCAAATTGTCAAAAACAAGATTCAAAGTTTTCAGTAAGTGAAAGTGAACAGTACGTATACAGATAAGAGTGAACAAGAGAAGTAATAAAGATGATAAAATTCAGTGGCCAACATCTCGAAAGAGAAGCAGTTTTAAGACAGTAATTACTCAGCATTTTGAGAATTATTTTTCCACTATTCTTCAGTAATTGGCTATTTTCTAGAGCTTTCTTCTTAGATGTTGCTCTAAGTAGCAGTAATAGAGTGCTTTCCTCACAGAAAATAAGCACTGCAGATTTAATTCAAGGATAACCACCATATTTCTATAAATCATTATCCAGCTCAACTAAAAATTTTTGCATAGTTAACATATATTAATTCTTGAACATAGGATACAACATATGAGTTACTGAAAGCTTTTGCTGTCATCAGCTTTGCCAACCTTTATGAAATCCCATAGGACGAGAGTTTAAATACATTCAAGAAAATACAAGACTGAGAATCTTTAATAATGAATATAATTACATAAAAGCTACATTCTGCAAAGAATGCAAGTCATGCACAGCTATCAATGAAAACTTTTTTTTAAAGTTTAAGAAAAATCCCGTGATGGCCTCACAAGGTCTAGAGATCAGGTTACAGGATTCTTTCTTCAGTCATGTATTTACTAATGAAGATAAACTGAATTCTAAAGCTTAACTCAGCTGGGCGTGGTGGTGCACACCTGTAAAACCAGCACTTGGGAAGTTAATACATGAGGGCTGCCTTGAGTTCAAGCACAGTCTGAGTTATACAGTGAGTTCAGGATCAGCCTAAACTACAGAACAAGACCTTGTCTTAAAAAACAAAACGAAACAAAAAAAGCTTATTAGCTCAATCCTACATTAATGAATTGTCATATTAAATCACAAATAAATTTCATTCATTCACTGATCTCTTAAACTCTGAATAACATACCTCTAATGTAAAATAATTTTGGATGAAAGGAGAGAATAAAAGAGGAGACTCTAAAATCCAGGAAAGATTTTAATAACGAAAGACATTAATAGTATCTGAGAATCAGACACCAACCACAGAATGCCCTCAGTGAAGTCATGCATATGTGTGTGTACATATATCTATGTGTGTATACATATACATACATGTATGCATATATCAAAAGCCACTGTAAATCCATCTATAAGAATAAGACTCTCTATACAGCTACATTATCATTTCACATGGATACAGAATTACATACCAAAGCAAATGGCTCTTAATCATTTTTAAAGATACCTGACCTCATAAGAGAAACACAAATCAAAACTATACTAAGATATATTTCCTCACTATATTGGCAAAAACCAAAGTGTTTAACCACACGCTATGTAAATAAAGTGTAGGAAAGCAGGCTATAGAGATTGCAAGATGGTCTACTTGCTGCAGAGGAAAATCTGCAGCAGCTAGCACAGTTATATACCATTTACCTTTTGACCTAGCAACCCCATATCTATGAATCTATCCCCAAGGTACAATGTTCAAAATAGGAAAGTGATTACAAGCAAAGCTATTCAACGCAGCACTACAGTCTGGGAAAAAAAACCCTGGAGCCTATCAATAAGGAACACTTGAGTAAACCACAGTACACTGACATGATGAAGTACTGTGCATCTGCAAAGAGAACTGTACAATAACCTTACACTCTACCATGAAGTGATTTCTAAAATAAGTGAAATGAATAAAGCAAACAGTAGAAAACTGGACATATTTCTCTAGAAAAGGAGGATATTAGTAGATACACATATGTATGTAATTTTTAATACACATAGAAGAAATGTGGTGAAGGACTTGAGGATGTCTCAAGGAAGATGTCTCTGAAT
Organism: Ctenodactylus gundi; assembly: GCA_004027205.1. Classification (NCBI taxonomy): domain Eukaryota; kingdom Metazoa; phylum Chordata; class Mammalia; order Rodentia; family Ctenodactylidae; genus Ctenodactylus; species Ctenodactylus gundi. The sequence goes on from PVKB01001476.1 coordinate 345,570, forward strand.
CAACTTTGTTCACTAATTTGACTTTAGAATCATGTAGTTTACATAATTAAAAATGGTATTTAATCTTAAAACCTTCTAAAAACTGAAAACAGAAATGAAGCAAACCTAACTCTCTGTTATCACCATACTAGAGTAACTAGCCCAAGAGAACTTATGAACATAATAATAACCCAAGTATATACAATAAAGCATGACCTTGAGATCAAAAGAACTGGGAAGAAAAAGGTACATTAGTATCTATTTTGTAGCAATTATTGTCAGTGCAGAGATATACCTCAGGTATTATGTACTGTGGGACAAAGCGAATGAGTAACTGCACTGATAGCCCAGAAAACAATTCTCAGTGTGGGGGGAAAAAATCAATATGAACTTAATCAGATTAGGTAAAATTCAACACTTAATTGCCAATTTAAATTGATAATTGATTCTATTTTTAAGATATGTATTTCTTAGCTCTCTTCAATGAAATAGCCTAGTCATAATGGCCAACCCAGCCAGTACCAATGAGCATTTTCCTTATCTAGATTTTGGTTTCTAAACACCACCTTCCATTCAAAAGATTCTTTGAAAAAATGACTAATTGCAGATCCAGGATTTGAAAATGAGATGAACTTGGAATATCTTTTCATACCAGAACAACAGCAACAATAAAATCTATCAAATGACTAAAGTCTCAAAAGAGTCTCTTACTGGCCAAATATGGGGACATTTGATCTTCAATAATGATAATACAACAAGATACCAAGATAATCAAGTATATTTAATTCTATTTTACTTAATAATGACCTCAAGAAGACAAAATAAAAACTGGTCACCCTGGGTGATTTCTACAGAATCAAATCATTACTTTGAAAAGTGGCAAGTAAGAGGAAAAGAATTAAGCATTTTTCCTGATCAAACTGTTCCCAATGGCAAGTTTCTGCTTATGGAAGTATTCTACCAAACACATCAAGAAATGATAGAATATCACTATTTTCCAACCCTAATGAGTTAACAACTCTAGGCAATGAAAATAATCAATGACACAGGAGTCAGAAGACTTTTTTCTGAAAGAGTATGCTATACTTCACAAGCTATACTCAGCTTCTGTTGACTATTCTCCAGTATCTCTATACCTTTCACTTTAAAAAACATTTTAAAAATCTAAAAAATCAACATTAGCTCCTAAGTTGTACATAAACAGGATACAGACCAGATATGACCTATACACCACAATTCACTGTATCCTTGTAGCTAATATTAACAAAATAAAACATATTCACACAGACACAGTATGCCATATAGCAGTCCCATGGTATGAAACAAAGCCCCCAAATGGATTACACCTTTAGATTCAACTGTCACTTAAGGAAAAAAAAAAAAAAAGAACAGAGGAATATATGAGATAACACAATGATGTAGTCAGTAACATCCAAACTTTGGGAATATTACTCAGTGCAAATATCTCAACAAATAAATCACAAAGAAGAAAGTAAAGAAGGAAAGATGATCATAGTTTAAAAGATACTAAAAAATATCAGTCATTGTGAAGATTCTAACAAGAAAATGCACCTTTTTAAAATTTTGTGCAGAAAATACATATCAGCCTTATTCATAAAGTCAAAAGGTGTGAACCAATCAACTGATGAATAAAAACATGTGTTATGTCTTTACTCTGTAGGATATAATGCTATCTTGCCATAAGAAAGGGTAAAGTACTGATAAAAGCTACAACATATAAGGACCTTGAAAACATTATGGTAAGTAAAATAAGATAAGCACAAAAAGTCACATGCTGTATGATTTCATTTATATGAAATGTCCAGAAGAGGTAAATCTAGAAAGCATTATCAAGGGCAAAGGAAGGTGAAGGACAGAAGTAGCTACTAATGGGGTAGGTTTCTTTTAAGTTGAAGAAGCTCCAAAACTAATTGTGTCACTGGCTTTATAATTTTGTAGCTATTCTAAGACTACTGAACTGTATATTTTAAATATGTGAATTATTTGGTATGTGAGTTGTATCTTAATAAAACTGTTACTAAAAAAGTTATGAAAGGAACTAAGGAAACTGGAGAAATGGTTAATCCTAAGACTGGAACAAAGATATAAAAGATAAATACAGAGCACTTTGCAGTGCTAAAAGGAAAGAAGTTCTTAAAAAATAAAACACCAGAAAAACAGAAATAATGATGGAAGCATGTCAAAAAGAAACCAAATCAAACAACTTCCAGTGGCCAAAGGTGGAAAAATTTGAGAAATAGAACAGTGCTGAATTAGTTCTTTTTAAAAAATTCTTTGTGTTTGTGATACATAATAATAACAATCAGCTTGAGAAAGTGGTGTATTTACATATAAAATATCTGTGAATTTTTACTGATATAAATACATGATTTAATAAATTGTAAAATGGGAAGGAAGAACAAACCTCCCATGCAGAATAACTCCAAATAATTCATACAGATACACCCCACTTGTGAAATGAGGGCTGAGGATGGTGATTTCCTTGCCAAATGAATACAGAATAGAGAGAAGGAAGTAACGTTACAGTTAGTTGAAGGGTAACGTTATGGCTACTTGAAGAACACAGCCTCAGCCAGCTGATCAAAATGAACATCAGTAGTGGTAAGCCAAGAGGACAGTACGTGCCTTTGAAATTAAGGTGATAATGATTTTCCTCCCAAGACAATAACCCCAGTCTAATCATGAGAAAAACACCAGCCAAATCCCAAAAAGTCTATAAAATATTTGAGCAGTACTCCTCAAACTGCCTGAGTCATCAAAAACAAGGAACGTCTCAGAAATTCCAGACAAGAAGGCCTATGAATACACAACTAAATGTAACAGAGTGTGCTTGATTGGATTCTGGACAGGAAAAAAGGCACTATGTTAAAAACTCAGGAAATCTGAATAGTGCACTATCCCATTTGGTTAATAATAATGTATGAGTACAGGCTTATCAATTGTAACAAAAGTATCATTTTATTACAAATGATAAAAGGGAAGCCAAGTATGGTACACATGGCAACCCTTGTCTTAGCAAGTTTTCTCTAACCCTAAAACAGAGCTGAAAAATATTTATCAAAAATACTTATTATGATATTTGTAAAATAATTACTAATTTTAATCCTACTTGAGTACCTTATAGTACAATTATTTTCACTTTTATGTGCGGAAATTCAAGGCAAAACAGAAACAAAGGTAACACAAACTGAAAAAGATAAGGTACATAAGTTACAATGAACAACTGAGTATCAGCTACCTTCAAGATCAATGAAACTGACTATTTCCAATGAAACTGCCGTCTACTAAATGACCTATTTAATTAAAAAATTAGTAAAATATCAGCAATAGTGCAAGAAAAATTAATGCCATAATTAAGCAAAGTGGGTTCTAAAAGTTGTTTGTTAGATAATCATATGTTTTGTTCCTTTTTCAACAGTATCTAGAAATGTGTCAGGTACACTTTATAATAAAGCTCTTAATTAACTCCCTTAGTCTACCAAGCAGCAAAAACTTGTGTAGGACTTTAGTTCCTCTATTAAATTAATGCTTTCTTTCTCCTAAAGATAAAAGAGCCATGACTAACACTGATCTATGGAACAAGTTAGAAAGCAACCTAAACCCTCCTGAATTACAGTGTGACTACTCCATACCATGAGTCCTCAAGATGCAATTTTACCTTCCCTAAGTATTCAAATGGGGAAAAATTGATAGTATATAATTTCATAATTTCTCCATATATACAAACAACTTTAAGCACTTTTATTTAGTAATCACAAATTATATTAACTATTGTTTCAAATACTTTTTCTTGAGGTGTCATATGAAAGAACGTAGCTCACTATAAACAAAAGCCAAACCCCTGAAGGCCCCAAACACCATACCAAGACTTACCATTGATTTTTATTAAATATTTTGATTATTTAAAAGTATTTGTTTTCCCAGAGGTATATATCTTTAAAATGGGGAAACCCAATGAGAAAAATATGATCCTATAAACAAACTGCTGGTCTACAAACCATGTGTCTAACTTCTCAAGAATGTTATACATAATACAAAGCCAAATAACCAAAGAGGTAACTACACAACTGCTTACGGAAGTATTCTACCAAACACATCAAAAAATGATATAATATCACTATTCATATCAACTACATAACTGCAAATATGTGCACCAATGCCCACAGAACCTGTAAGAAGTTCCTGCACATAATAGGCACATCGTTGCTTAATAAAAAAAAAATTCTGAGGCTCAGATTTTAAAGCCTATGACTACACATACAACTAGCAAGATGGTTCTGTACATTACAGAACAATGTCACTAAAACCCTGTGAAGGCAGGCACCTCTGTGGAGGATAACAGTATGGGTTCAAAGGTCAGACTGCCAAGGTTCAAATCCCAGTCTTGCCATTTGCCAACTTCGTGACTTTGAGCAAATTATCTGTTCTGTTTACTCAAATGTAAAATAGTCACTGTCTTAGAAAGCACCAGGGAGGAATAAATTTTAATTACACAAGAGTATCCAGCACACAAAACACATTTTTAAAATGCCACCTACTAGGCTGTAGGGGGAAATGTTATCAGGCATAGTGTGAAATGTATGACATTATATCTGTACTTTGATTATAACTATGTACACAGAAGAAACAGAAAGTAACATGGAAAATGTTGATTTGTAACGATAGAATGACAGTGGTAGTTTCTAAATTTCCATTAATAACATTTCTTTTAATACAATAGTTATTACTGACCTGATGTAAGTGGAATATTTTAGTCTAAAGATTTTTAAGCTACTTAAAATTTTTATAAATTAAGGAGTTTTATTTATATTTTCCCTTTCATTATTTTCTCAAAATTATTCTTTTTACTAGCATGTATTTTCAATACATACTAATGACATCCAACTAGAGGAACCAGTGCATTATGGATCCCACATCTTCATTATTTTCACTTCCATCTCCCATCTCCCTTTCCTCTCCACACATCTAACTCCTTGTTCTTACCATCACTCTTATCTTATTCTTTTAATTATACTTTGGGTTTCTCATATTAGAGAAACTATGCAACCCTTAACAATCTGCACCTGATTTATTTTGCTAATATGCATAATGTCTCAATGTGCAGCCATTTTCTCACAAATGACTTAAATTTATCTTTCTTTATGGCACAGCAGTACTCCATTTTTTACTATACATCTCCTTTATCAATTCACCAGCTGTTTCCAAGATTTAGCGACTGAGTCACGCTACCATAAACATGGGAGTGCATCTATCACCTTCACGTGACATACTTGCCTCTTTCAGAAAGACACCCAGAAGAGGTACAGTGGGACCAAATGGAATATTTTCAGTTTTCTGAATAATCCCCAAGCTGATTTCCATTATAGCTGTAGTAGTTTACTGTCCCATCAACAACACAGAACAGTTCCTTCACCCCACAGTCTCACTGGCATTTGATTTTGAGTTTTCGATAACAGCCATTCTTATTGGACTTAAGATGGAAACTCCGTGTTGTTTCGATTTGCATTTTTTTAAAGGCTAAAGGTGCTGAACCTTTTATTGGCTGTTTGTATTTTTTCTTCTAAGAACTGTCTGTTCGGCTGCCCACTGCTTGACAGGGTCTTTTATTTTGGGAAGTCTATTTTTTTTTTTTTCAGTATATTCTTGGTATTGGCTCTCTGTTCAAGAAATCATTAGCAAAAAAAAAAAAAAAAAAAAAAAAAAAAAAAAAAAAAAAAACTTCTGCCAGGTTCTCTCTTCACTCTGGTGACTAATTCCTTTGCTATGCAGAAGCTTCTTAATTTAATAAATCCCAATCCCATTTGTTAATTCTTGATGCTATATCTTGTGCAGCAACTGTTTACTTGAGAAAATCCTTGCCTATTCCTACATCTTTAAGGACTTTTCCCATTTTTATCTTCCAGTGGGTTCGATGTTTCTGTTTTAATATCTAGGGTTTTGATTTGATGTGATTTTGATTTTAATACAGGGTGAAAGATGTGTGTCTACACTCATTCTTCCACCTTTGACTAACCAGTGTTCCCAGCACCGCTTGTTAGAGACGCTGCTTTTCTCCAGTGTATTTGGCCCCTCTTTCAAAGATCAGATGGCTGAGGGTGCTTGGAGTTATCTCTGCATCTTCCATTCTGTTCAACTGGTCTGCCTGTCTGCTTTTATGCCAATACCATGTGATTTCTAACACTGTCACTTTGTAATAAAACTTCAGGCCTGGAATTGTAATGCCTCCTGCCTTTGTCTTATTGTTTAGGATTGCTTTCCATATTCAAGGTCTTTTCATTTCTGTATATAAAACTTTCATTGTACTTAAAAGCTTGGGGCTGGAGGAATGGCACAGCAGTTAAAGTGCTAGCCTTGCGAGCACAAGGAAAGACCTGAGTTTGATTCCCCAAAACCACATAAAATCGGGCATAGTGATGTATGCCTCTAATCCCAGCATGACAAGTGAAGCTCAATTGAGTAAAATTTAATTCCCTCTCTCTACTCTTCCCAAATCTCCTTAGGAAACATCTTCCTTGTTACTAGGAGTTTTTCTATTCCTCTAGTCTCAAGACTCTACCTTTTATCATATCCACTCAGGCTCGGGTTCAATTAATGTATCATAATTACTCATAATGAGGTTTTTTTTTTTTGAGACAGGTTCTCACTCAGTAGCCCAGGCTGGTCCTGAGCTCACTGTGAAGCCCCGGCGGGCCTTGGACTCATGGCAATCCTCCTGCCTCAGTCTCCTGAATGCTGTGATTAAAGGCATGTTCCACCATGCCCAGTTTATGTGGTGCTGGGGAACCGAACTCCAGTACTTAGTGCTTTCCATTCCTCCAGCCCCACATTTCTTACTTTTTAAAGGTAGAAAGAACACCGGGTTCTACAGCTTTTAGGCTCTGAGACTCCCAACACACTTCTCCACACATGTGTGTGTGTGCATGCACACTGACTAACCCCTTCCCAGAAGACTTTGGCCTGGAATTGAAGAGTTAAGACTACCAGCTTTTCTACTTCTGGGGCCGAAGCTTCCCTGGTTCTCCAATCAGCATATCATAGAACTTCTCAGCCACCAAATCCCAATTTCCCTAATACATTTTTTTCCTGGAGGTGGGGGGGGGGTGGAATTGTGTGTATGTGTGTGTGTGTGTGTGTGTGTGTGTGTGTGCGAGTGTGATATTGGTTATTTCTTCTTTGTAGACCCCCAACTAAATCTTCACATAAACTTGAAGCTGTTTTTGTAAGATAAAAGATAAAATTCTCTCCACAAATGTGTTGGGGACCTCAGGGCCCGAGAGCCTCAGCATTGTTGACCTTGGCTGAGTTCCTTTCCACAAAGAAGTGTTTATTGTTTGAAATTTAAGTCAGGTGTTGTTTTGCTTGTTTGCTGTTTGAAATTTGGATCAGGTATTGAAACACGGGACTGCTGGGACTGCTCTGTTAACAAGCGGGAAGGCAAGGAGGGTATAAAAGGAAGGCTGCAGATAATAAAGGTCTTTTCCCCACATTTTATTGATAAGTATACGTGCAAAATTCAAGGTTTACAATGGAGTTGAGCATTTTGTGCACATACGTATCTTGTCAAGGTGACAAGGCTTTCCCACTCTCCTTTTGTCCCTTCCCCTACCCACCCACTCCCACCTCCCCCACCCTACTCCCCTCTTTCACTTTGTCTTTCATCTTAAGTTCCATAGGTAGTGTGATCTGGGTCTCTCATAAAGAGAGCAAAACAACATATAACAGAGATATATGTATACCCATGTTCATAGCAGCACAACTAACAATAGCAAAAATATGGAAGGCACCAAAATACCCATCAACAGACCAGTGGATACACAAAATGTGGTATCTATACACAATGGAATACTATGCACCTATAAAGTCCAACAGCATGGAGGCTTTTGCAGGCAAATGGAAGAAACTAGAGAACATCATGCTTAGTGAAGTAAGTCAGAATCAGAAGGTGATAATAAAGGTCTTTTGCAGTGTCTTTTGTCCTTGCAAGAGTCCACGTATTCTTCAATCCACACTCCCCCTCTCGAGTTCCCGTTGACTGACTGAGTGGGCTCGGTCACAAATGCTGTTAAAGCACAAATATGGTAACCTTCATCAACTGAGTTACAGCTGTCTTTTCAGGGTCCACTCAGTCCTCTTTGCATTGCTTTTATTTAAGACAATTGTTGACAGTTCCACCCATCTTTATCATGATGGCACAAGTTTGATGGTACCACTCAAGCCTTCTCAGAGTCTAATTTTACGATACAAGGTAGTATTAGTAGTAGTAGGTGCCACAGCTCAAATTAACCTCTTTCCTAGCACTTTGGCAGACCATCACCATCACAAGCATTCTCCTCAGAGTGACTGAAGATCACTGCTGTAGAGGGTGATGTTTCAACACTAGTTCAGCCCAACAAGTACTTATTGTAAGCGCTCTACAAGAATTACAATGTAATCTGTGTTCTCAAGTTTACAACCTTGTTTGTAAAGTAAGATTTACATTTATGTGACTTATTATTAAAAGCTATTCTGATCACAAAAAAGAGATTTACAAACAAATTTACTTTCAAAAAGTTGGGCTTTTAAAAAAATAAAGTTGCAGACATATTTTCATGGTATCAAATATCTTTTTCCAAATTGATGTGAAACCCAGTTGCACCTCCTGCCCTAAGAGTTCATGGAATAGAATACAAACTGAAACATCACATTTTATATAGAATTATGAGATCCTAAGAGATAACTCACTCCGGTGGCAGTGCTGCCTATCAGAAATAAAATGAAAGTCACATTCTGTACTTTTATGTACCAAGACTCATAAAGAGAAGAAACAGGTGAAATTATAATATTAATATATTTAATCCAATATATGTAAGCTATCAGTTAAAACAGATCAACAAGGGCTGGGGGCATACATCAGTGATTACAGTACTTTGCCTAGGAAGTGCGAGGCCCCAGGTTCAATCTCCCAGCACCACAATACCAGCAAGGAATGGTGGTGGTGCACGCCTGTCATCCCAGCACTCAGGAAATAGAGGCAGGAGGACTGCCATTACCTTGAGGCCAGCCAGGTTACAAAGTGAGCTCAGGACTAGATAGGACAACAAAGTTAAACTATCTCTAAAATAAAATAAATGGTCACAAAATGCACAATAACCTAAATGTCAGGGACGAAACTAGATCAAATCAGAGAAGAAAAATAAAATCTCTGTAAACCTGGATTATACAAGGATCCTAGGCATGACAATGAAAGTATAAACTAATAAAAAAAAACTGAAGCTAATTTTGTTCTATAAGAGATACCAAGAGGATGAAAGACAGACTAGGAACAAATACTTGTAAATCATTAACAAAGCAAATTGTATCCAGCATACATAAAGGACTCAAATTTTAACAAGAAAACAGGCTTTCCTTTAATGGCCAAAAGATTTACGCAGACACTCCATCAAAAACAAGTAGTACAGAAAAAGATACTCAACACCATTGGTCATTAGGAGACTGCAAAATAAAACCACCATGACTAAACCATTACATACTCATCAGAGTGGCCAAAACAAAATCGTAGTGACATATCAATAAGTAGTGAGGCCACCAGGCAATGACAACTCCCAAACACTGCTGATGAGAACAGAAAGGTGCAATGACAACGGAGAAAAGTTTGGCAACAGCTTAGAACAGAGTTAAGACATTTCATCACCTTGAGGTACTTTACCTTCAGAAATGAAAACACGCTGACACCAACTTAGATACAAATATTTATCATAATCCCCACAAACTGATGATAATCCAGTTGTCCTTCACCAAGTGAATGAATAAACTGCAGAACATCCACATAACAGAGAACTTCTTGGTAGTGAAAAGAACAAATTATTGTACACAAAATATGAGTAAATCTCAAAAGCATTAAGTTAAGTAAAGAAGCCAGCTTCAGACATTCTACATTCCTACACCTCCAACTTCTTGAGGTCTCCACTGCACCTCCAGCTTCATACTCAGAGCTTCAAATACCAATTTCTCAGGGAATGACCCTGTCATACATATATTTTCTGGCCTGCCAGGCCATACAAAAAGCTAGCACAGAAGAATTTAGAGGAATAATAAAACTGTTCTACATTCTGATTATGGTAGTGTTAAGGAATATACCGTATGTAGGAGAACACTCATAAAAGTATAAACACCCAGTTAATCTTATAACATGCTAATTAAAACTGTTTTTACCAGAACTGAAGATCTTTCTTCAGTTCACCCCTAACCTTCATCAAGTATATTTCCTAAAGCAGTACCTGAATTGATCCAGTCACTTATCTATCAACAGATTAAAAGATCTATAGTTTTAATATATAAAGATATATAGTTTAGAATGTATAAAAAAGATGGTATAGATACACCATGAAATACCATTCTGTCTCTAAAAAGAAGAAAATATTGTTATTTGTGACAACACAAATGAGCCTGGAGGTCATTGTATTAAGTGAAACAAACCAGGAAAAGAAAAACACATAATGCATAGTCTCACTTACATGCAAGTCAAATTCACAGAATCAAAGAATGGAAAAGTGATTACCAGGGGATGGTGGAAGTTGGGTGCTGGCTGTTAATCGAAGGCCACAAAATTTCAGTTATACAGAATAAATTCAAGAAATTTTTGTACAATGTGTAGGCTAAATAAGTAACAATGTATTATATTCTTGAAAATGTGTAAGTTGTGCTCTCATCACAAAGAAGTACATAAAGGAATGCATATATTTATTAGCTCAGTTTAACCTTTATTCCCCAATGCACACATATTTCAAAATATCATTGAGCACATAATAAATGTATACAATTTTGTTCATTATATAAAATAAAAATGTAAATTAAAACAACAATGGATCTAAGCACACACAAAGTTCTTTGTTGAAAAGATACAATAGGTAAACAAATGACTAAGAAAAATGATTTACCACATCTAAAACCAACAAATCAGTAAAACAGACTAGAAATGTGATACAAAAATGAATACAGAACATAAACAGAAAAGTTACAGAGGCAGAGAAACGAATGGAGGTAATCACTGCAAGACTCATTAGTAATCAGGAAGATGCAAATTCAATCAACAGTGAAATAAATTTACATCGTTGTCAAAATGGCAAAATTAAGATAAGTACTACTGGTTACTAGCAAGGATATGAGTAACTCACATGTATTACTGGTGGAATGTATGACAGAACAAACACTCTAGAAAATAGTCAGGACATACTTGGCAAAATTAAGTCATACGTATGCCCCATAATCTAACAACTGCATTCTTGGGGTTGTATCTCAGAAATCTGTACAAAGGTCAGTGTATCAGTCACTTTCTCACCAATGAAACAAACTGTGTGACATCCACAACTTAAAAGGAAAGTTTACTTGGGCTCGGAAATTCTATGGCCAGGAGGCATGGCAAAGGAAGGGTGGTCAACCCATGGAAGCCAGGAAACACACAAGGGAGGAGGCAGAGAGTGAGATATACGCTCCGAAGGCACACCCCAGGTAACACAACTCTTCCTAAGATGCCCTACCTCCTAACAGCATTTTCAGTTATAACTCATCAGTGAACGAGTAGAACACCTCCATAATCTAACCATTTTTCAAAAATGCCGTATCTGAATACATAAAACTTTGGAAGGACATTTTAGATTTAAACCACATTATGCCCCTGGCCTGCAAGGGCTACGTCCATCTCATTATGCAAAATGCATTTAGCCCATCTCTACGAGTCACCAAAAAGTCCTAACAACTCCTGCACTGCTGAACAGTCCAAAGCTAAAGTTACTCTGAGACTCAAGGAATGCTCTTAATTGCAAGCCTCTGTAAAACTCAAAAAGAAAGTCAAATACTTCCAACACAGGTGCATAAAATAATTATTCCCTTTCCAAGTGGTGGAATAAGGAGACAGCAAAGACCAAACAGGACAAATATTAAATCCTACAGCTTCATGTCTAACATCTAAGGCTGTGGTGAAATGTGAGCTCTAAAATGCTTGAGCTGCCATGCACCTATCCTTACTGGCTGCAGCCCACACGGCCTCTCTCTTAAGCCAAATCTGTTTGTTACCTGTGGTTTTCTGCAACAGACATTCTACATTCCTACACCTCCAACTTCTGGAGGTCTCCACTGCACCTTCAGCTTCATACTCAGAGCTTCAAATACGACCCTGTCATACATATATTTTTGTCTGGGCTGCCAGGCCATCTTCTGAAATCTCTGTGGAAAGATCTGCGACCCCATAATTCTTGCATTTTTGCTCACCTGAACAATTAACACCACATGGATGACACCAAGAGGTGTAGCTAACTTGAGGGGTAGCCTGGCTCCCTTAGACCATGTCTGCAGTGACCTCTGAGTGCCTGGATACATTTTGTAAGCAGCCATAAATATGACGGAAACCCTGGGGCTTTCTTTTGAAAGCAGTCTTTCAAAGGAGTTTACCCTTTCACAACCTTGGGCCCGTGGGGTGGGTGGAATTTGCCTATTTCCTGGGATGCCCTCAGGGCACTTTTTCTGTTGTCTGGATGTAAAGTACCTGGCTTCTCTTTACTGCTAATGTTTTCACCATCAAGCTTCCATTTGCCCCAACTTTACATGTGCTTTCTTTTTGCTAAAACCTCAAACTTCTCAAACCACTAAGTTCTGCTTTATTCCTCCCTAATTCTCATGGCATATCAGGCTGAAAGCAGCCAGCAGTACCCATGCCACAGTCTGAACTTTAGGCAGCCTTGAAATTTCTTCCACGGGATCAATTAGCCCATCACCTTTAATTCAGCCTCAAGCAAAGTCTTAGAACGTGGACAAAAAGAAGACAATTTCTTTGCCAGAATGAAACACACACTAGTCCAGTTTTCAACAGGCTCTTCCTTCCCATCTGACACCTCATGATCCTGACCTTTACTGTCTACATAACCATCAGAATCATCCATCAAGTTCAGTTTATAGCATTCTAGGCTTGTAACTCCAAACTTTTCCCACCTCCTTCCACAAACTAGTTCAGAGGCTGGTTTAGAAAACCACACGGTTAGTCACAGCAACAACCCCATTTCTGGTACCCAATTGTGTATTCATCACTTTCCCATCACTGGGACAAAATAGTCCTCACTCACAACTTAGCAAGGAGGAAAAGTTCAACTTGACAAATATGATCAGGTCCTACTTCAGAACATATGAGACTTCTGGGGAACTTTTTTTAATTTAAATCATAACCATCAGCAAGAATTAATTGCCAACAACTTTTACTGACAACGTATTTCTGGTAGCGGAAGCTAGAACAAATCTAAGTACATACAACTTGGCAAATGGATAGTGCAGGAGATGCATACTATGATATACTAAACAGCAATCAGAGGCAACTAACTAGATGCATATATAACAATATAGATACATTCTGAAAGCACCACGTTGAATAGCAGGAAAAAAAAAGAAAAAACACATTTCAGAAGTTATTTAACTCAACTCTCCCAACAACCCTATAATTTAATTACCACTGTTGTCATTTTGCAGATGAAGGAACAGACAGAAACTCTTATGCAACCTTTCATGGTCAGACAGTTAATAACTGAAAGTATAAGACATCAAGGAAGATGTATAACTCAGTCTCATAAGTCAAAACCACAAAATACTTCATATTTTATATCTTGATACATACTCAAGAATACACATGGTTCATGGTACATTTTAGAGTAAGAATATGGGGAAAGAAAGGAAATGGAAATGAGGACGGGAGACGAAGGCAGAGAAACTCTGTAACACCCACTGACGACATACTCTGAACTGTGTAACATTATTCAATTCTTTACCCTTCTCCAGGATATCTGCTCTATCTCTTCATGTTCCATATGCACTCAGCCACTAAGTCTTACCTAGTCTACCTCAAATGTATTTCAAGCATGGCAGCTTCTCATCATGCCCAGGTTGCCCAGTATGGGCTCAAGTGTATGCCAGACAACATGTATGCTGCTTAGTCTAAGCCACACTATCATAACAGCTTTCCAAATAACTGCCCTCCTTCCAGTCTGGCCCTGCTCTAATTCATTCATCACTAATCTGACTGTGACCTTCCTTGACTATATATTTTAGACGCTTCTTACTACCCTTAAGTGAAGTCCAAAGTCATGGACACACCCTCCCACATCCTCAATTCTTATTCCCACCTACCTTTTCTGTTTTCATTCATGTCACAATTCCCGCCACCCCGAGTTTTCAGTTTCATACACTTGCCAACCTCCTTCCCTTGTTAGGATAAAAATCCAAACTGGGTCTACATCAGTCAGATCTCAAGTGAAATGTCATTTCCTTGAAGAAGCTTGTCCTGATAAAGTAGCCTGGTGAGTTTGCCACATTGTGTACTTTGCTTCATTGCACTTAACACAGCAACCAGTTATGGCTAAATAATATCTGCTTCTCTAGCTAGATTACAAACACCATAAGGACAAGAACTGTTTTGGTTATTCACTTTATTGTCCTCTAATACTAATATACAGAATACTATTATTCAGTTGTGGGCCATAAAATACCATCAATCTTTCTGTCTGCTAGAAAGAATTTGAATGCTGGGGCAGAAGAACTGTTTTTTTTTGTTTTTGTTTTTGTTTTGTTTTGTTTCCAGAACTGGGGATGAAACCTAGGGCTTTATGTATGGTAGGAAAACATTCTACCTGAACTACATTCCCAGACCCTCTTGAAAAAAATTTTAAATGAAGAAACAAAATAGCTTCTATCCTCCCCCACCAACAAAAATAAAAAAAACCCTTTCCACTATCAGCATTCTTTTACTGTTTAAATTGACTCAATGACTGCAAGCAAATAACTGACTACCCATATTAAGTAATTAACGATTTTCTCAAAAGTTCCTATCTCTTCAAATTCACAGGTTGGATGTTCTCAAAGTACTCAAAGTATATTTCAATTCATTAATGTACAAATTCCATAAGCCAAAAGGAGTCATATACTTTGCAATAGAAATTCACTGTTTTCCTATTCTATCACAATAAAAATTCTCAATTAAAAATACTTTATAGAGGAAAAATACTGTTTTTGAAAAGTCTAAATAAAGTCTAAATCTAAGTATGATGACTACTTAGTACTTGCTGTAATATCTCACCACCAGATGGCAGATCCATACAACTTTCTAGAAAACGATCTTATCAGCCCCAAGAAGTTAGTCCAGTCAAAAGAAATTTTAGGCAAAGTTAAATAATTTTCAGCATTTCTGAACTTAAATCAGCTAGCCAGAGGCTACATACAATTTGTTTTAAGAACATTACACTTTTGTTTCACTTTAATTTTTTTTCTCCAGGCCATGCAGAGTACCCAATTATCTTTAAAGAGAACAGAACATTAAAATACAATTTTAAAATGTGCTTATCCGCAGTCCAGTCATTCAAAATCCTCAGAAGTATAAGATAGCTTTAAATCCAAAAGTAAAGAGAATAAGAGATGAAAGGTTGGAAAAAAGATGAGAAAACAGACAAAAGAATAATAACCTACCAAACCAGGAAGAGATCAAAACCCAAGTCACAGCAACCCCAAGAACAAATGGTTTTTCAATGTGTTTATTTTATGTTCAGCAACACATTCTAACCAGTGAAAGTCTTTAATCTCAAATCACTCCAAATTAAGACATTTACTTGTAAAAATTCTTAATAAAATGATTCTAAGATTCTAAAAATCTACTACTAACTTTCAAGATGAAATAATTATCTTGTGATGACTCTATTGTAAATTACTACTAGAAACACTACTTGTAAATGCATCCTTTAAGTCCTAGGAGAGCACCCTAATGTACCCACCTAACGTGCTTGGCTGCCGTACACTGCCATTTATAGTTTCCACCAGCCTTATTCACTTCTGCCTTTCGAACAAATGTTCACAAAAGGAAGAGACAAGGCCTCTGAACCTCAGAAAAGGACTCCTGGCCACAACACACACTGTTCAATGGCTGAGCTCCCTCACTAGTACTTCAATTATTGTAGCCTTTGGCACACTCAACAAATTGACCTCAGCCACAATTGAAAATTAATAAGGTCGGTACCATGAGTTTCGTCAGTTCTGAATCATATGTAACTGAGGAGCTCTTTTGGAGGAAAAACAACAGGGAAAAAAATCTCTACTTTTCAAATTTTAAAGCAATGTGTAAGTACTAAACACAGTACTGGGACCTCTGCTGGGTCTTGGCAGGGACACATCCAAGATCCAGAGTTCATCATTTAAGGGTGAGTTACTTCTGCCATTTACACAGTGTAAGCTTCTAACTCCACCAAATAAAATAAAGCAAACAGTACAGTACACTATTTCCATTCAATAAAAGAAAAAAAAAAAACCACTGGCTAGAGAGTTTAGCATTCAGAGCTAACTAGCTAAAATTAAAAACAAAGCCAGACTATCTAATGGTCATCAGAAAGCAAAGCATAGATAAGAAAAAATGATGGATCCTAAACACAAGCACACACTCCTTAGCTTCTTCTACCTAGTCTACACCTACACTACCATCAGCTACTGCCCACCTCCCACAGGAGCAGTTTTCCACACTACATAACCTGACTGCAGAAAGCACTCAGTTTTCTTCCTTGAGATAAATATTTTTGACATTATTTGTTAAAAGTAACACAAAAGCAGGTTAGGGGACAATTTTCAAAACAACTGAGCTTTGGAAAATTTTTCTTTCCTTTACACATCACGCATTCCACATTCTGAAGTCCAAAGTCCCTAAAACCTGTTGAAGAAAGCTGCCAAATCTCTTATTCCTTCCTCTAATTTGGACTGTTTTGATATAATGCAAGTCTCAATAGCTTATCTGACTGAACAATAACACAAGTTCTCATTTCCTAATAACTTCCTGAATATTTTACTATCATTTCCTCCCAGGAAATTTATTCACTCTATGGAGCTCCAACACTAACAGTCCACTTCTGAAGGGAAATTACTCAAGTATAGAAGCAACTCATATGAAAGATTATCCTAACCATTTGACTATGTACATGAGTTTTTTTTTTGTTTTTTTTTTTTTCATTTATGGTTCCAGGGATTGAACACAGGACCTTGAGCATGCCAGGCAAGTGCTCTACCACTGAGCTACATCCTCAGCCTGTGTACATGAGTTTTAAAATGAGTTGAATATGCACACAAATTTCATAACTGAGAACACAAAGCAAAAGCATATAATTAAATCACTGATATATATGTTAAACCAAATACATTAAAGACCAACAATTCAACTGTATGCACATTTCAATTAATTATACTTTATTGAAAAATAAGTATTTTAAAAATTCCAAGAGTAAGAGTTACCCATTAACCAAAAAAATTATTGATATTCTTTTCTGGGAAAAATGTTTACAAAAATTATCTTGTATCTTTTAAAATATCTAATTAGTGTTCCTTCCGCCACAGTACAGGGCCTAATGCATGACACAATAATCTACATACATACAAAATTTTCACAGTAAATAACCAGTACCAACACCATTCTAAAAACACAATCTGCCTGGACGTTCTCTGCTCTGAACAATTATTTTAAAAAAGTCTTCTCTCCTTGCTTTATGGGAAAGGACTATTTCTCTGATTAAAAGACAAAGGGATGGGAGTGAGCACACTTTATAGAGGAAAGGAATTCTAGAAGGAAAAACCATACTGTTCAGTGTTTTGTAACCCTGGCCTGTGTTCAAATTCCTATTTGCTCCTTATTGGGAATACAACCACAAATTAAATGACTTATTACATGTAACGAACTTTTAAAAGTCTCTGGCATACACTGCTTTACACTTGAGAACACTAAGACACAACAAGGTTCACCAATGTTCCTAAGGTCCCTCCAATCTTATTATAAACACTCAGTACAGCCAGGAAAATAATTTTCTAAGCATGAGGAAAATATCTGAACTTAGACACAAGTAAAATAGAGCCAATTCTATCTCAATACAATAGAAATATAGGGCACCTATGAATGCCATGCTACAACTTATCCCCACAATATCCCGAAGGCATTTTAAGAGCCCTTTACTGTACCACCTTATCTACATTGCAGAGAGCCCTCTGTGGACTAAGAAGTGGAGAATAAGACTAACCCAATTTCTAAGTCATTGGTTTCCAATCACCATGAAAAACTCCAACAAATTTCAAGGGATAAAATCTACAGAACACTCAAATGTCCACGGTGCTTTATGCAGTAACACAATCAAACAGAATGTATCACAGAAATCATTCTAAAAGACAATACCATTATTCTTCCCATTCCTGAATTGATTTTCTAGCTTATTGAAGCAGAGAGGTTTTGTTATTGATTATTTTGTTTTGTGTTTTTGAGACACGGTCTCACTACGTTGCCCAGCTTGGCTTCAAATCATAATGTTCCTGCCTTAGCCTCTCAAGCGCTGGCATTACAGGCATGTGTCACCATGCCCAGCCTCAGTTTTTTTTTTCCACTGTAATATATTAACTCCAAGACTAGAAGAAAAACGGTGTAGGAAACACCAACTTGGCAATTAGCCTAGACTCAACCTGCTCTTTCAATTCATAGTATATGTCACTTGTCAGATCAAGTGCCCTTACCTCCCATCCCTACCTCTCAAACACACACAAAAACTCTTTCTATTGTCCCTATGACCAATGCTTTCCTACTTACAGCCTTCTGCTCCTTACGCTGCCCCTCCCCTTTCCCACCTCCATAGTTCCTCATCTTCTACTCAGTCAGGCCAACATACGGCACAATGAGCCTGTGCTGCCTGTGCGGTGTGCACTCAGCCTCCAGAGCCAGCTTAAATTCTGTTATCCCCAGAAAGTTTACCCTGAGCTGTTCTGCCTGGAAGAAATGTCTCCATCTTTAAAACTGCCAAAGCACTCTTTTGTAGTATACATCTCTTCCTATACAGCATTATGACCATCTTTTTACATATCTTTTATTAGGTTACCTTTTATTCTCCCATCTCCAACTACCTAGCATAGTGCCTTACACATGGTAACTCCTCAATTAAATCCTTGTTAAATGAATGAGTCTGACAGTCTATTACCCTTTGGATAATCATAATTAGTTTTTACTAAACACTGTTAAATAGACTGGACTTCTCCCTCAAAGAACACAAACTGAAGTTGCCAAGAGCTACATCTTAAATCAGGGAAAGTCACTGGACTATACAGTAGAACTTCAGTCACATAAGCGTCCTTGTACTTACTTGTTTACGTGTTCTTCTCTGTGAAACAGTCCTTTATACTGCCAAAAATGAGGGGAGCGGAGTACATAACTGGTAGTTTAATTTTTTTAATGCAGCCAATCAAGGTGTAATTATGACAACTAGAAAATGTGGCTCAAAAATTGATATGTTGTTACAAGATACAAGATATCACCTATCCTTCAGGATTTTCCTTATAATAGTTATGTTCCTGAACTTCTCATAACTCAGTTCTTTTCCAAAGAGTACCTCACATCCTACAAGCCTGAAGATGAAAAAGACTTAAGAAAACACAGTCGCCTTATAAACCAAAATATGATCTCTCTGAATCCTAGGAAATGAGTAGCAAAGCTGTGGGAAGATAGGACAAAGAGAAAAAAGAGAAAGAAGGAAATGGTCAAAGCAATAGTAACATAAATGTGAGAGAACAAGCTTGCTTATAAGAAAAAAATGAGTTACGGAAAGAACTTGCTTTGGGGTTTGAAGAGATAGTGGTCAAGGCATAGTGACGCAAGGAGGAATTTACAAATACAGATCAGACAGAATGAACTTATATATCCTTTGCATGGTACAAGATTCCAGACCTTCTCCAACCACCATGGTCCCCAAAGGCCCACCCATGCTTGCTGTCAGTATCCTCCATTTACCTATCCAAACAATACTTAGATTTTCAAATCAACTATATGCCTGGCACTACCACAGACACTGGGAAAGTATTCAGGAACCTTTACTCATACAAAGGTATACTGTATTGTTATTTAACTTCTTTAGGTCTTTTAACACAGAGATTAGGCAGTATCTCTCAGTTAATTACAAACATATCAGCTAATTACAAACAGTAAAAACTATGTACTAGATGTAATCACTTTCAGAGTGTATATCTAGCTATATCATAGGATCAATCTGTATTTCCACATTGCAATCAGTAAAAATAAAAATACTCGTCATGGCTGTTTACAAGGCATGGCATACTATTAAAAGCAAATGGTAGATCAGAACTGCATCTAAATTCTTTGTGCTTCTGCTATCCTCACTGCAAGAACGATTTCACTATTTCCCTTTCCAGACTTCTACCCTCCTTCTACACTCAACTATTTCCCCAAATCAATGCAAACATGAGACATTTGTTTTGTATCTAGAACTTAGCCAAAAAAGGAGGAAATTCAATAGAAACAAAAATAAGCTACAAATTACAACATAACATGGCACAGTGTCAGTTACAAGTCAAGTAGCACAGCCTCCAGCAACAAAAAAGGAAAAGGATGAAGCACAGAATCACAAAGTTTAGATCAAAAATGTCCTCCCAATGGCACAGGTGCTTAGGCTAAGTTGAGGAACTTCTGGAATGTCCTTAGACCATAGGCCACTAACTTCATCAATAATTTAATCCACCAATGAGCTCATATCTTTCTGGGCTTTAGGAAGTGTGACTGAACTGAAGGAAGTAGGTCCCTGGAGATGTACCTGTAAAGGCTGTATCTTTCCTCAGCCTCTTCCCCCGCTCTCAGCTTCCTAAACGACATTAGTCACGCAGTTCTCCTCTACCGCACTCTTTCTCTATACCTGTGCCTTGGAATCAACTAACCATGAACTGAAACCTCTGAAACCATGAGCGGAAAATAAACCTTTTTTTTTTTTTTCCAATACTGAGGATTGAACCCAGGGCCTTCACACTGAGTCACATCCCCAACCCATTTTTAAATTTTGTCTGCGAGTCTTGCTAAGTTACTAAATTGCCCACACTTGATTTGACCTTGCAATCCTCCTGTCTCAGCTTCCCAGAGAGCTGGGATTACAGACCACCAGGCTCAGCTTTCCTTCTGAAGTTGGAGATATCAGGCACCTTGACCCAATCCACCAATTAGAAAAGAATTCTTGAAATCATGATTTTGTCACAAGCAAACACATCAATATACTAATTTTACAATAGGCCATCATAGTCAACTCAGCTTAAAGGAGAATTTCTTAGTATATGTATGCATGTGTATATGTATGTGTCTGCATGTGTGTATGTCTGTGTCATATAAAACAAGAGAAATATCAACAGGCTCAATCTCCATATAACTTACTCTGAAAAATCCCTTCCATTGTGTTATGGTTTGGAGGAGAATGTCCTCCAAAAGTCAAGTGTTTGGAAGGTAACTGAATCACATGGGCTAATCCATGGATTTCCTGTGCTGTTGAGAGGTGGGGTGATTCACTAGGGCATGACCTGGAAGGATATATCTCCTCTGCTAGTTCTGCCCTTGGTCCACCCTGCTTTCTGTCCACCATGGGATGAACAGCTTTGCTCCAATTAGGCCCTCTGTCAAGTTTGGCCACTACTGGTGGCCATCCATGAATATAGACTGAGACCACCTGAAACTGTGAGCTAAAGCAAACCTTTCCTCCAATAAGTTGTGGGTTATCAGGTATTGTGTCCCAGAAATGAAAAAAAAAAATCACTAAGATACAATGACTTTATCAAATGGAAAAAAGTCATCAATATGTACTCCTAGGCTGTCTTAGTTATTTATTTGTTGCTGTGACAAATTACTAGACATCCACAATTTAAGGGAGGAAAGACTCATTTAGCTCATAGTTTCAGACGGTCTCACGCAGTCCATTTATTGGGTAGCCTGCAAAGGTGAAGGCACATGACCGAGGCTGGAGAGATGCTGTAGAGATTGCAGACAGAAGCCAAGTGAAGTGGTAGAAAATCTGTGTCTGAAGATTCAGGCAAGACTAGAGCCCTCCCAAGAAGAAGCTGTAACAGTATTTCTTCTTTCATTTACTTAGTTCAAGCTGCCAGCTGGGCTCCCCACACTCAGGGTAGATGCCCCTCCCTCACTTCCTGGACCACAAGTCAACAACACATACCTGAAGCTCTGCCCTGGGCAACCCTCAATCTCAACAAGTTGTTAAAAATCCTGCTAGTTCAAGCTCCAAGCGTCCACCCCCTTCCGCCAGGCCCTACCTCCCAACAACACACAGTTCCAGTTACCTACTACATCTAAATACATGAGGCCTTAGGGGGGACACTCTATAGCCAAACCATAGCATAGGCACAGTGTCTTCCCAACTCCAGTCTGTTCCTACTTTTAGAAGAACTAAAAATGCACTCCCTCCTGATACTGGACCTTTAAAATTTTTTCCATTTCACAGAGGTAGCATATATAAAAGTACACAACTCATTTGGCATTTTATTATATGTTGTCTTAATACATATTAATTCTTACATCTTAGCTCATGTTACATTTCAGAAATTTCTTAAGAGCAAAGACCACATGTTATACTACTCTATACCTACTACAGAAGAGGATTCAGCAAACACAGGCATCATAAGCAAATTACACCACATATATGTTAACTACCACACCCTTCCCCTCTCCCAACCCCCTCAAAAAAATCCTTTCTAGATAAATGGCTACTTGACTCTCTATTTAACTTAGGATTCCTAGAAGGCTAGGAGTATATTATATTATATTAACTTACCTCCTTGTAGGGCCTTAAGTATAATTAGCAGAGCCATAGGAACATAAATAGATACCTCTGAATCTAAGCCTCACTCTTCTCATTTATAAAAACAGAAAGATAAATGGTTCTTCTGATAAGTCTGTAATTTTCAAATTGTTAAATAAAATGTTTCTGACAAGTTAGGCATTACGTTAGGCCATGAGGATACAGGGATAAAAGTTATGATCACTAACTAGAGTAGCATCATCTAGTCACTATAATTTGAATTTCCTATCTGGCTGCTGCACCCGGCTTGACAATGGCTGTGGTCTATCCACCTTGGTAATCAGGTACCAGTATGTGTCAGTACTTCTGTTCTTGCACCGTAAGCACTGACGAGGGAAAGAATGACGAGGGCTGTCGGTAAGACTGACGGAAAGGGGAAAGGTAAAGGTAGATAGGAGACAAGAGCTGTTCCTACCTGTAAAGGGCCATATGCCTATGCTATTCCGACTTGAGAATTCTGTCTAAAATTGTTGTCTCCACGACATAAATAACATGAGGATTTCCTCACACATCAAAAATTCATTTTATTACCTCAAGTATTACATGGAAGTCACTTCTGATAGCTCGGACTGAGCTAAAGAAATAAAGCACAAGCAAAATCAACAGGAGAAAACTTGGTGAATTTGTCTGCTTTCTGCTTTTCCTCTTACCTTACTCATGAGTTAGGAATGACAAAATGGCCAGTGAGACAGAAAAGAAGGAGAAAAGAGGGGTACTTTGTAATCTTGAGATAAGTAAACTAGATAGTCTCTACATAAGTAGGAACCGGTTATAAGTCTCCACTTTTAGAAACAGGTTTTCTAGAGAAAAATGTCTAAAGTCTGAGGTAAAATTATGATTACATTTACAATGTACCTTAACGGTGCCTGAGCTGTTACCTTTGTCTGTTTAGACAAGAACTGAGTTCTCAAACGAGTAAAATCTACTGTGTAAGTCAGGTACTTAATTAAAAAAAAAAAAAGCAGGCTTCAGGGAAAGATTTGTTGAAATGGTGAAAAACCCTGTTACAGGAAGAGACTTCCTTCACTTTTAAATCTACAAAATTCATATCAACCAACAACAGTCACTGTTTATGCATAAGTAGTAAAGTTTCATTTAAGATTCTAGCTTAAAGTAGGTATTTACTCTGAAATATTACAATCACCAATGTGCTTACTGACTCAGAACCTACAACTTCCAACATGGTTAGCGACATCTGGCAGGCAAAGAAGAAAGGCTCAAAAAACAATTCTACATCACACAGAATTAATACTTTTGTTTAATCTCCTACTACAGTGTATCTCACATTAGTACTGATACTAGTAATCTTATATCTCTGGCCAACTAACTCCCCAATTCTTTTGAAAACTGTTTCTTGCTTGCACATAGCAAAAGGTCTAATTTATTAAGAATTTTCACCTGTTTCAATGTTCCTTTCCTCTTGTTAAAGGTTAACATTCTCTTCTTCACTGAATGCAAAGCTTTCAGTTTGTTGCTCAGAATTCCATGTTCTTCCAACTTTCCCATAAAACTTAAACCACCACATTTTCTTTGCATAGTCAAACTATCCTTCTGAAATAGAACTGTTTCTAAATAAATAAACAGTGCTTTCCATTAAACACACATCCATACAGAACCCACTCATTAGACCTCAACCATCCCGTGCATAGCAAAATTTCTGAAACATTGCAATCTTCATTTCTTCCCTTCCCACTTAGCCTTCATACTGGAAGCAACAGTTTCCAAATTCTGCCGACAGCAGCGACCTATGAGTGGTTAAATGCAAATGATATTCTCCACCTTTCACCATACTTAATTTGCCAAAAGAATCGAATGCTCCCTTCTTAGCTCACATGATGCAGCTCTCTTCCAGCTCTCCCCCTACTTGACTCATTTCTCTATCTTACAGTAGTCCATCCTTCCAACTGAACCATGGTTTTATGTAAATGATTCCCAAATCTACAGCCCACTTCTGCCACTCCAGCCTGTAACCAACTGGCTTTTGAAAAACTCAAAGGCACATCGATATGTCTAAAATTAAATTCATGCTCTTCTTGCCCAATAAGAAATGCCACTTGCTATACAAATCTTAAAGAATCTTAGCTATTATATTAATCTTTGACACATCCTTTACCTAGGCACCACATCCAATCCATGACCAAATTCCAAAATCTTTTCTTTTCTTTTCCTTTCTTTTTTCTTTTCAGGGTCTTGCTCTGGGGCCCAGGCTGGTCCTGAACTCACTATGGAGCCCAGGCTAGCCTTGGACTCATGGCAATTCTCCTGCCTCAGCCTCCCAAGTGCTGGGATTACAGGTGTGCATCACCATGCCCAGTTTATGCGGTGCTGGAACCCAACACCTTAACCACTGTGCCATTCCTCCAGCCCCCATGACTAAATTCTGTTGTCACCTAAATGTATTCACTCCATGAACTTCTTTCCAGCCCTATAATCCTAACCCCAATTACCACTGCAAACTGCTTACATTACTGTAACAGCTTACCTGTGATGGCATAACTACCACCAAATCTTTACAAATACTTTTTTCTTGCATGTATTATAAGGGTTAACTACTGTATTAGATACTTTCTTCTGCCAAGACCCCCAAAACATTCATGTCCATCTCATGCAAAATTCATTTAGTCTATCTCTACGAGTCACCAAAGACCTAGTGCTGAAAAGTGCTGACAAATCCAAGCCCAGAGTCCCTTTGAGACTCAACAGAAACTTAAGTTGTTGTTCTCTGTGAAAAATAAAGAAGTTAAATACTTCCACCATACAGTGATACAGGATAAGTATTCCCATTCCAAAAGTTTAAAAAAAAAATAGGAGAACAGAAAGGAATGGGACTGAAACCTACAGGGCAAACATTAAATCCTATAGCTTGCTGTACAGCACCCACGGTAGGTTGTGATAAAATCTGAACTGCAAAGAGTATAGACAGCCCTACCCCTATGACACCATGTTGTAGCCCAAATAGCATCTCTCCCTTGGGGTGGCTCTGCTCACTTTCTCAGCAGACCTCCATGTCCCTGATATCATAATTTCTTGAAGTTTCCTTTATACTTTCAGCTTCACTCTCACAGCTTCAAGTGCTGCCCTCTCAGTGCCATACTGCCTGATTTTCCAGGCCTTCTTCTGAAATATGGGTGGAAGCTCCCATGACCTCAGCAATTCTTGCATTCTGTATGCCTGTGAAACCAGCATCACATGAATGATGCCAAGGTTTGTTGCCAGATTATACAGCAGCCATGACCCCTTTAATCATGACTGCAGAAGCCACCTAGTGCCTGGACACTGGGAGTTGAATCCCCAGGAACCAATACCCTAGATGGCCTTTCTTGAGCCAGGATTCTTCTCAAATGTAAGCTTTGTAATTTTGCACCCTTGTGCCTGTAATGGATGGGAAATCGCTGGTTTTAGAGATGCCGCAGAGATTTCTTTTCTTATCCTGATGGATGCAAAATACTTGGCTTTTTAATATCAATCTCTTCAGCAACCACACTCCACGGTCCCAACTTTGTAAGTACTCAACTCTGCTCTTCCATCCTGTTGAAATTACGAAGTTTTCAAATCTGTTGGCTCTAATGTTGATAAAAATCTATTGATCTAGATAAAAGCTGCCAACAGTACCCATGCCATAGCTTGAATGCTGAGGTGTCTTGAAATTTAATTAGATTAATTAGGTTACTGCCCTTAATCTCTGTCTCGAGCACTTTCAGGACATGTGCAAAATGCAGATACACTTTTTTAAAAGAATGTAACACACATGTATTGTAGAGTCCAACCACCAACAGAGTCAACCTTCCCATCTGAAACCGCTAGAGACTGACCTTTACAATCTCTATTCTTATCAGCATTCTGATCTTCTTAACTTCAACAAAAATATTTCACAAAACTCATCTTCATTCTATGCCTTTTCTGGCCAGCATCTCCAAGACTTTCCAATCTCCTTCAATGAACCAGTTCCAAAGGCGACTAAACCACATGGCTGGGTAGTCGTATCAATGATCTCACTCCTGGTAGCACTTTTCTATACTAGCTACTTTCTCCTTGCTGGGACAGAAAAACCTGATATCCAAAATCTAAAGGAGGATCAGTTGATTATAGCTCATGGTTTTTATAGACAATTCAGTCTCTAGCCAACTGGCTCTAAGGCAGAAAAATAATAATGGGAGGGACTTGGGGTGGAAAGTTGTTCACTTTCTGGTGACTAGGAAGCCCAGCAAGAGAAAGAGCCAGAGACAGTCCTCCAGTGAACCATCCCCAACCAGGCACCATCTTCTAACAGTACAGTTAGTTAGTGAAATGAATCTACTTACGAGTACAGCACTCCAATGATACAATAGCATTCCAAACACGAGACTGATAGGAAATATTTTAAATCTAAACCATAACAATTACTATTCTCCTGCGCTGACTTTTAGTACTGAAGGTCCTGCACAATGGACTATACATTCTCAGCCCTTAAAAAACTGTGTATGTGCATGTACACATATGTTGAAAGAGTCTCACAAAGTCTCTAAATTGCTCAAGCTGGGCTCACACTTGCAATCTTCCTGCCTCAGCCACCCAGTTATAAGATCAGAGGCATGTGCCACCATGCCCAGCTAGTGAATCATTATTTAACTCAAGTTTCAAATTCTTTAAATTAGACAAAACACAAATAATTTATTTACATATATTCCTTCCAGATTGTCTCCTTCAGAGTGAATTTTATCAGGACATGCTCTAAGTTTTAACCATCTTTACTGGCCCAATACAAAGCTCAGCATGTAACATGTACTCAATAAAAGGTTTACTAAATGTACTAGTCTGAAATTCACTTTGTTTTGGAGAAACAAATATATTTTTAAATTTTATAATTTTGAATTTGTTATTATATTTATAGATTGCAGCCCAAATCCTAAATACATTTCACAGTTGAAAAATCATCAAAAGCCATCAGATATGAGCACTTCCATGCAAAAGCAATATAAAGACTTTCAGAAAAATAGCAATTCTTTTTAATATTCTTAACGTGCATAGCTATAAAGAGACATTTCTTAAACATAAGTGAATAAAGAACAACACAAGTAGCAGTTATCCCAACACATATAAGTTATATTTCTCTCACAGGGGAAATTCTTTCTAAAATATTATTTTAAATTCAGAAGCACCTAAATTCAGAAAATCTGCATTGCAAAATAGATAGGGGTACCTTTTCTGTTTTTTCAGTCAAAATTCATAAAATGTTTCTCTAACTTTGTGATAAGAAATCCCTCAGATTTCGGTCATTACATAGACATCCAGGCCCCTGAGCCACAGATCCTTATTTAGTAGATGTATAATAAGGCCATGAAAATACTGAGGATGCGCGTGAGCGTGCACACACACACACACACACACACACACACACACACAAATTCACTTAGGCATGTTGCTACTGGCTAAAGTAACCAGCCCCTATTAAAGATATAATCTTAATAATATGACACTATATACCACTGATGTGTTTGTGGGTTTTTTTTAAATACAAATAACAAAAACCTTATTTATATTTTCTTCTGGCTCTTCTATGATTCATTTTTATCATGAAATTGCCTTATCTTATGGTACACAACAAATATTCATTATCATTATTTCTTTACCTACTAAGATGAAGCATATTAACATACATCCTATTTATAGCCAGTAAAACTATACCTCATTTGTTTAATGTAATTAAAGATAGTTCACAATGTACACCACTATCTCCAGATGTTTTTATACTTGAACAAGTATGAAAGCCACTCATTAAAAACAAAAACTTCCAAAGTATTTTGTCAAGTTTATAATAGTAGACAAGTGAAATACAAACAATCTAGATGAACAAACATATGAGATGAACTAACTTAAGTGAAAGCATTAGCCTGGAAGACTCCATTTAACATCTGCCCATAAACTGTACTAGTCTTGTTGGACGTAAAACAAAGACAGCCACCTCTCGCTACAGCGTAAAAGTAGAGCATGTACAGAGAAATATATATCATATCCACATTTTAAGTCAAAATTATTCAACTATCCACGAGAGAGAATGCAATAAACAGAACAAGCTATTCTCCCTGTTGTATGAGCATGGATACACGATTGAGTTCTCATCTATTTCTCCATTTCTAACATGACAAAATTCAGAATAAAAAAGGACACTTTCAAGAAATTTACTGACCAGAGCATTTTTGTTGCTTTTGCCTTTCCTCTGCCTTGTATCACTCTTTACTTTATCCTCCTAGCCAAGCAAAACAAAGCAAAACCAAAAAACAACCAACCAGAGAAACCCTGCCCATCTGAAAAAAACCTATTCATGGCTCCAAAACCACTCAAATCCCCAAGGAACTTGGCCAGATAAACTATACTAAACAATTCCTTGTTCTCTTCACCATAAACTCACCCAATTTAACCTAATTACACCAGCCATCAGATAAAAAATAAACCAAATTACCTAAGTGTTATCTAATTTTCATGTCTTTTAGCTAGCTTCTCCATCTAGTATATAATAATAATATGAAATAGTTTTTATTTAAAGAATGATTAAGATAAGCCAGGTTCTGTTCTAAAGATGTACACATGTGACACACTGTTTCTCATCCAAGAGGGTGGATGGTACTTTACTTCTTTAAAGTAAAGAATTATTCAAAATAATCTATGCAAGACTTTGTCCTCCCTCCCTACCACTGTAACCCAGGGTGATGCTGTAACTGTAGGGATCAGAAAGACATTACTTGAGCACTACTTTGTTTTTCAAAGAGATGTTTCTTTTACCCACAGGCAAAATAAACGTTAACATTTTACATAATTCTTAATCTAGTTACTTACATAACTTTTAATAGTAGGATCTTCTACAAAGAGAAGACATTTCCTTCCCTAGGAAATCCAACTATGGATGTATGTCTTAGTCTTTATTTCCAATTTTTTTTTCCTAAGTAGTATGATATAGTTTCATGACCTGAACTGTGACCCCTTTCATCAACTGTTTCCTGAAGCTGCATTTCTAGCCTATACCTGTCATCCAGGCCCTAATTCTGTAAGACCTTCCCGGAAATGTTTTGCTGGCACCTCAAGCTTAAGGTGTCCAAAATGTAAATCATACCCTGTCCTTCCATATGAGTTCATTTTCTATTACTATAACAAAATACCTGAAAATTGGAAACTGATAAAGAAAATGGCTTTATTTAACAATTTTGGAGGCTGGAAGTCTAAACAGCATGGTGCCAACTCTGGCATGGCCCCCAACTGCATCACTTCAGGGTGGATGGCATAATAGAGGAAGCCTACTGAGGGAAGGGTATATACAAGAGAGGAAGCTAGAGATGAGGAAGAGTCAGGATCACTCTCTTAGAACAACTCACTCTCTTGAGAACTACTGCAACTCAGGGTCCCACAAGAATTACGATAACTTTCTATACATCAGCGTCTACAACAGCCTCCAATAAACTCCCACAAGCCCCATGTATTAAAGGTCCCTGAACCTCTTAACATTATGGTACTCAGGACTAACCTTCCAACATGTTAATCTGTGAGGCACCCACTCAAACCACATCCAAATCCCAAAACCTTCAAACTTGCTCCTAATGTATTCTTAAATCATTTTCCACTGAACCACTACAGTACTTTGAGCAAACTAGCATTCAAATACTTGATTAACTGAATTTCTTCACTCTAAATCAAAATTCTTCATTTTATCTTAAAAGAGGTAATAGTAGGTTTCTATTTCTATTTGTTATTTGAATCAATAAGATATTTAACTTCTTTCCTTCAAAACTGAACAGTTTAAAGTTAATGGATCCAGAGGTAATGAACATTAACAGTAGTTAACAAAACTTAGGTAAGCAGACTGACTCAATTATTCCATTAGTTTATCATTAAGTTAAAAACTGCAAGTAACCAAGGGAGTTTTGACAAGTTACAAGGTTTTAAATTGTTCCTATTCTTAGTTATGTTTTATTGCATTTCTACTTATAAGTGAAACTGATTTGAGAAAAGATACAAAAATCAGAACAAAGATACAAGCAATTCATAGAAATAACATAAAACACTAATAAGCACCTGAAAAGATACTCCACTCCATTAGTAACTGTAAGGTTTAAAATACAAAGAGTTACTTTATTCTTCTGTCATTTAGCAAAGACTAAGGAGGCTGAACATAACTAACACATTGGGGTGTGGTGACATAAATCATCTTTTTGACAAAAAATTAGAACATTCCAATTTTAGTACATACACACACTCTTGCCTTCCATATCTACAGAGTTCTTCAACAGTATACTTATACACTGTCACAAAGACTTTTATAAAAGTAGGCTAACTGCATCATTTTCTTTGTGTTGTGGTTCAGACCTAAAATGTCCCCCAAAAGTCTGTGTTCAAAGGTAGAAATTAGGGAAGGTGATTGGATCATGGGATGCTATGCTCATCTGTGGATTAAATTACTGATGAGTCCACAGTTGCTATTAGCAAGCAGGGCCTGGTAAGAAAAGGTAGGTTAATCTGTGAGGCACACACCTGACCTGGAAGAGACATTCCTGCTCCCATCTCCCCTCTTCTCTCTGCTTTGTGGCGATCATGAGTTGAACATCTTTCTTTCACCCTAGCTTTCTACCTTGCCATTCCTACTTTGGAGCCAGCCAGCCACTTACACACTGACCTCTCTGAAACCATGAGACAAAGTACACCACTTCCCCTTTAAGTTGTGGGTTATTGTGGTTTGGCTGTGGAATGTCCCCCAAAAGTCTCGTGTACTTAAATGCTGTAGATTGTCTATGGAACCATGTGCTGTTGGGAGACATGGGCCTAGTCTGGAGGGGTGAACTACAAGTGTGTAAACTGGATTAATGACGTGTAAAGTAGGATTAACGGCGTGTAGTGGGAGTTTACCACACCTTCCACACCTCGATCTAGGAGGGGCTAATGAATGGGAGGAGACCTGGAAGGATATATAAGCTGCTTTCTGCCTTCCTTGAACTACTAGTCTCAACTAGTCCCAACTTGCCTTGACTTGGCTTCCTGTTTATGATTTCGTGAAAAGCTGCCTCCACTCCTGCCTCTGCCGTGTACTTCCATTGCTGCCGGCCACCCCTGAATGGATTGTGACCTTCTGAAACTGTGAGCAAAAAATAAACCTTTTCTTTCCTAAATTTGTGGATGTCAGGCATTGAGTCACAGCAACAAAAAAGTAACTGAGGCATGGGTGTTGGGTTTTTTATCCCAGTAAGAAGTGAAAAGGCGGAGTAGAGACAGGCAATCTTCATTAGGAATGGAGAGGAAGAGAAATTTTCCTCAAACTTGCTGAGACAATCATTTGTTTATGGGAAGATCTTTGTATCCTTTTGCTTATTTTATTATAAGGATCCTTCCTTGCAAATGTTATAACCTCCTGTTGTCAGAACCATTTCCAAAACAGTTCTTTTACCTGCTTCTGATCAGCTATATGTTTAGAAATTGCATTATTCTGTTAGAACGGCATATGAATTAAAGATATGCTCAGAATAAGGACTTCTGGGACACTGAGAAACTTACTTGCTTCAATGCACAGACTTTGAAAATTATTTCTTTTTCTCTAGTCTTAATTATACTCTTCAGGCAAGGTACATGAAGGTTGCGTTCCATGTAGATGAAGTTCTACTAATAAAAGGGGTTATGACCCTAAGAATTTCTCTATACAATTTCTTGAATATGTAACACTCTAGAAAAGTAAAATTAATAGTCCTACCTTAAACTTCAAAAGTTTTCAAGAATTAAACAAGAAGATCCTCAAATTTTAGTTTTACTTTAAAGTTATACCGTGAATAAAAAATTATATATGAAACTAGCAATGTTTCCTATTCCTGAATTTGTATATTATAATGCCATTATCCCAACTAGATCTATATAAAGATACATCCTACTGGTATTTTCACTCATTAGATAGAATATCATGTATTCAATTTCTATGTAGTATAATTTTATAAAAATTTACTCTTCTCACAGTGCCTTAGTAAGTTTTACCAGCTATTACAATCACTAAACCCTGAACGCCAGTACAATCAACTTGCACTTCCAGAAGACATGGGAGTAGCTGACCCCAGGTGACTCCATTTTGAGCAACCTCGGATATTTAAACATTCCAGTAATCACTCACAGGAAATAAGAAATAATTCCCTCTTGAGAACTCTAGTATATTGGCATCATAAAACTAACATAAGATACAGAACTGGGGACCGGGGGCATAGTTCAATGGTTGCCTGCTCGTGCGAGGCACTGGGTTCAATTCCCAGTCCCACACAAACTGGGCGTGGTGGTGCACACCTGTAATCCCAGCACTCGAGGCTGAAGCTGGACAGCTGCCATGAGTTCAAGGTCAGCCTGGGCTACACAGGGAATTCAGGACCAGCCCAGGCTACAGAGAAAGACCCTGTCTCAATAGAGGGAAAGAGAAAACACCAGGATTTTGAGAGAAAGCACCACGGGTATTTGATCACAGTAACACAATGATTCCAGAATTGTTTCCAGTGACAACAGTAAGGGTACTTTCTCCAAAACTTACCTATTATCTACCTTATGTCAGCCATTAGACCAAAGCTTCCTAAGGACAGAAAATACATTCAATTCATCTTAGTATCTATCTCTATGGATAGCTTTGTATACAATTTACCCTCAAAGATAGGTGTTTCTAATTAGCCAAAATTACTTAAATCTTTAGCTTTTACTGTAACTGTCAGATTTTAAAATTAAAAGTAAAAAACTGCTATGAAACCATTTTAAAGAAGTTATTTCTAATGGTAGTTTTAACACGGAAAAGCAAAGACATAATATCTGACTACTCAGACTAACATAACACATTAAGAATCCAAGCACTGATTTCAGTAAAAAATAAAAAATAAAAACTGCCATATCTCTTGGCCCTTTCTTGACATAAGAGTGTCAAAAAACAGAAAATCCTGCTCATTTCAATGAACTCTATTATCAAGTCTATTTACTTTATGTCCCTACCAAGTGTGAGAGTACCTAATATTTGTGGTGGTATCACTTAAAATATCTTATAGTTACTTAACACTGAACTTACACTTTGTGAACTCAGCCCTGAACTTATTTTGCACACATATTATGAAATCATATATAATCATTCACAAGCAACGTAAGATTTTCCCAATCACATCCTACTTTATACCAGGAAAAAAAAAAAGATGAGCACAAACTTAAATGACCAGGATTAAAATAGAATAGCTGAAGAGACCTCACTTGTCTGAAATACATCCATCAATTTTACAGACTTCAGAGTAAAAGAAATTTGGAAGAAGAGACTTTCAAATTACCCTTTCATTAGCTCAACCTTTCAGTTAACAAATGAAACACACAAGTTATGGGATGTGCATTTTTAAATAAAGGCCGTAAGTTTTCAAAGTTCACAACTGAAGGTGAACATATGCTGGAAACGTTGTGGAAGTATTAGTCAATGGTATTATTCTTAACACCGTCAATAACAAGATCTTCAATATAAGAAGAGAATACACAAGTAGCTGCCTTTCTAAATTCTCTAATGGGCAATGAACCCAAGGCCTTCACATTGACCTACATCCCCAGCCCTCTTCTTATTTATTTTGAATATAAAATGTGGCCTCTATTTTTAAATCATCTTTCACTTGATTGTGTTCCCTGACAAAATTAAGGTTTGGGTTTTTTTAAAGCTTAAATAAAAAAAGTTTCCTTATCTCACTTAGCCTATAGCTCCATTTACAGATAAATGAGAAAGTGTAGAACAAGATTCATATTCACAATCCACTGATTCCATACAGAAGCCCTTTATCTTATACACTACATCACATTATAATCTTCAGTCAACTAGAAGCAGTCACATTTCTCATCTCCTTTGAACATTTCTTTTGTACCTCATCCGAACACACAGAGCAGGATATCAGTCCTTTTTTCTTTAAAAGAGGACTCAGTAGTATTAAGATCAATGATCTCTCCAAAGATGACACAACCAATACATATTAAAACACAGCATACCTATAGTGGATGACCATGTGTACAAAGGGTCAGAACACTATGTGTGGAAAGTGGCTGAAGGAATTAAAGATGACTAACTTTGAGATGGGTTGGGGTACACAATGCACACTCACAATTGCATACATATACATGAATTCTATCATTAAATGGGAAGGGCCATCATAAATAAATCAGGTTTGTGCTATATCGCCAGGGGTTCGAAACAAAGGCAACTCAACATTCACTCAACAAACTTTTACTGGTCATTCGCTTTGTGCCAGATGTTCAGTTATACTAAGGGAAAAGACAATGGTGAGAAAGAGTCAATCAACTCAAAAGAAGTTAAAAGTGGCAGAGGAGATGAAACAGTAACAAAAGACAGACAGTGCCCCCAAAGGCATGGGAACTCAAAGAATAACTCTCTTTGGTTTAGGGGATGGTGGCAAAAAAAGGCACTGATGAAATGAGCTACAGAAGTTGACAAGGCCCTGGGAAGCAGGTTTAGTAGGAAGAAGGAACATCAAGTGCAAAAGCATATAAACACAGGGGTCTGCAATCAATGTGGAGTGCGCAACACCACGTACATAACAGGGGTGGCAAACGAGGAGGTTTTTCATCAGGGCTGGAGGGTGTAGAAAACACCAAGGGCCTCACAACCACCACACCCAGGAGCTTAGACTCCAACAAGCTGGGGAATACTAACAAGTAGGACAGTGGCAGGCTTACAAAAATATTACAGGAAGGTAATTCCACCAGGACAGATTTCTAGAAGGTAATAGCGAAGACAAGAGAAATCTATTACAGAGGCACTATTGCTAGTCCAGGTGAGGATGAAGATGAAAAGACACAGATTCAAGAAATACCTAGGCAATAAAGACCAGGCATTTATGTTGACTCGGGAAAGAAAATAAACAGTAATGGCCAACAGAGATGATAAGACAAATCAGTGCACTGTTCCAGCAAGGGGAGAGATCTGGTACAGGAAGTGACTGCTGTCGAGAGAAGCAGAAGGGAAAAGGGACAAAGATGGGCTTACCCAGGACCTATGTAACGCAAAGTTTCTATTCAGTGAAGGTACCAAAAACATGTCAAGAATGGACTAAGTCATTAGCTCACAGGTAGCAAATGAAGGAAGGAGCTTATGGAATGAGATAAAACTTTAGACACTGAGAGTCAATGAGTGAATCAAAGGAAATGCTGAAAAACAAAAGAAGAAACTGAGGCTGGAGGAATGGCACAGAGGCTAAAGCGTGGCCCTGAGTGATTCCTCAGCACCACATAAGGCTGGGCGTAGTGACGCAGGCCTGTAATCTGTAATCCCAGAACTCAGGAAGCTGAGGCAGGCCTGAGTCCGAGGCTAGCCTGGGCTACACCCTGAGTTTAGGACCAGCCTGGGCTACAGAGTGGGCCAGCTTCAAAAAAAAAAAAAAAAGAATAAACCATGAAAGAAGTAAGCAATGAATCCAATGATAGGCAATGTTTATAAACCTAAGAGAAAAATACAAAAAAGTTGGCAGAGTGAACATTAACTGTACTGCATGAAGTACAATTTTCTAACAAAAGTTATGCAAAACATTATCAGGGTTGGGTGTAGTGGCACATGCCTATAATCTTGGTACAGGAGGCTGAGGCAGGAAGACTGCTACTGAGTTCCAGGCCTGCCTCAGATACATGCTGAGTTGGGGACCAGAAGACTCCCTTGTGAGGTAATGAATCAGGTCGCTAAATAAATGGCTCGGGCAGAAGCTATGATGTCCAATCTGAACAAACAAACTAACAAGCTGACATGCTCAGAGTGCTGTCATCTTTCCAAGGTCCCTACAAATCTTTTCAATAATCTGCTCCTCTTTCCTCCCTTCCTAAAAGCAGACTGTGTTCCTACTCATTTCCAACCTCCCTCATGCTGAGTCCTTCACTCTCCTTTTCCCTCCACCTCATATGTCCGTACATTCACCTCAAGATGAAAAAGCTCTTCACCTACCCTGTGCTACCACACCTGATTTTCTCCACCTTTCATTACGGAGCACTGTCACTTTCCTACCAGTTCTACAAAAAGATTTCTAAGTTTACCACTCTACAAACATAAAAAACTGACGAATGACATCTGATTTACTGACAGCTTGTTCCAGCTGCTGCTTCTTTAGTTCGGCATCCCTCAATCTCTTCCACAAGGCGGAACTGACCGAGTGCTTATTCCTTTCACTTCTGCAATGAGGCAGATATTAGCAAAACAGTCTCTGGATGGAGAACCCGAAGACCTCTGCTCTAGCCCCAGAACACATTAACTATGAACGTCCACAGCATCAGAACTCATTTCTTCACAGCCATCCCGACACAGATTAGGCAGTTCTCCAGAATACACTTTCTCAAACCCTATTCTCCTTTATAGTGCTTATCACAATTACTTAATTATATAATTACCACTTGAGCGACTGCTACCTTTTCTACCTACACACCAGACTGTAAAGCCATCAAGGTAGAAAGCATACACCTTGTGCTTCACCAATGCAAAACAACCCAAGGACTGAATTAATGTTGAAAAAGATGTTGACTGCTAGCACTTACTTACAAAATTACTGACAAAACTTTAAATTGAAAATTCATCTATTATTTCAAACATATGAAAAATGATCGACACATAAATTTACATATAAAGCTTTAAAGTAAAAGGAAGTTGTTGTCTAAGATGGTCGCATTTTTCGCGTCCATCCTCATGAAAATAAAGAGGCTGACAAATTACCTACACTTCAGGGCTGCAAAGTGTGTCCTAAACCTCATACAGGTCAAGTGTGCAAGTATACACCGTAAGTCGGTGATGCGAATTTGACATCAACATGACTGTTTACGTGCCCATCTGGACTAACTACCTATTGGGATTTTAAGTTTAAAGCTGTTCCTTGACACTGGCAAGTGATGATATATACCCTTCACCAGAAAGTCAAAGTCAAAAATGTATCAGCCGGGACTCATATCAATGTGATTTCAAATACTGTTTCATACAAATCAGGAAAAAGCAAGTATTTGTTTAAAAAGTACAAGTCACCATTGTTCCTAATCGGATAACTTTCCAATGTAAAAGCTGCACAGCTCACAAAAGTAAAAGTAAAGTTTTGCCAAGTTTTAGGACATACCGCTTTGGTCGGACAATTTTAACAGATTACACGCTAATTTGCCCTTCAGCTGGTGAACGTGTCCTGCTCCTCGACTACAACCCAAAGGCTTAGCGTCTTTTTGTTAACTGACCTCCTTCAAATAAGAATCCGAATCCAAGCAATTCTGGTGATCCATGCCACGCAAATAAGAAACTGAAAATGACTTTCAAGGTTCCATACACCTATATATCGCACTTGAAAACAATGTACAAGTACTCAAAACCCGATCCTTGGGCCATTCCCTACATTAAGGGAGGTTAACAGGCGACAAAACAGTTGCAATCCCCAGGAAAGAAGCATTTCCTAACGCAAACGTTAAAGGACACGATCACTCGGAGCAGCTCTCCAAGGCGTTCTTACGGTGAAGTCAACACCACTGGACGAGAGGGGCAAGCGTGCCCGACTCCCCCTTCCTGTCCTCCTACTCGGCCTCCAATCCCCGCGCGAGGAGTCTCCCGAGACCGGCCGGCCGGCGCTTCCCTGGGACTCCAGAAGCTGGGAAATCCCTGGCCAGGCACCGAGGAGTTCAAGCCCCCTCCCCCTTCCTTTCCTGAAAATTAATGAATTGGCCGTGCGATTGTTTATTTAATGAGGTGTGTAGTGGCCTCTACTGGTGCTTGTGTGAGCACAAGAATGTCCCACTCTTACAAGTGGGATGAGCCTGGGGGAGGGGAGAGAGAAGAGGGGTGAACCTGCCCGTGGGCACAAAGCGCAGAACTAGACCCCGGCGCCCCGATCTGGCCCCTGCGGGCGCCCCCTCCCGCCCCGTCCACGCTCACCACGCGAGACCCCCTTCCTCTCCTGCAGCCGACGCCAAGACGGAGAAGTTCCTAGCCCGTTTCCCCCTCCGGATCCTAAACAAAAACGCGGCCGCCGCCGCGGGAGCCGGGGCCGGAGCCGCGCCCCTGCCCCCACCCGCCCCCCGGCCCGCGCCGCTGCTTACCTGCGGCTGGCGGCGGGGAGCCGCTCCTGGCGGCCACGGCGCCCGGCGCCCGGCGCCCCGGCGGCGGCAGCAGCAGCAGGCAGCACAGCCAGAGGGAGGAGGCGCTGAGCAGCCGCCGGGCTCCCCGTTCCGCCGCCATCTCTTCCCCGCGACCGAGCGGCGGCGGCGGCCACAGCGCCGCGGAGCGCCCGCCGCCTTCCCCCGCGCGCCTCCGCCGGCCCCTCGCTGCAGGCTCTGGCCCGGCCCGGCCCGCGCGGCCCCTCGCACGGGAGGGGAGACTCGGGGGCGCCTCCCTCCTGCAGGGGGGCGGGAAGGGAGGAGAGCAGAAAGGGGGGCGTCAGAACATGCCGGGGCGGGCTCGGGGGCGGCTCAGTCTCCAGGCTCCAGGCGCCGCCACCCGCCGCCGACTCCGGCTCCGCACACCAGCGCGAGGGGGCGGAGCCCGCGGGCGGCGCGGGCGGGGGCCGGGCGCTCCGCCGCGCACGCGCAGAGCGCGCGCTGTCCGGCGCCCGCCGCCCCCGTCTCTGCGCGCGGCCCGCCCGCTCCGATCCGGCTGTCGCCCGGCGGGCCGCCGTGGTCGGGCCCGCTCCTCTCCCCTCCTGCCGCAGCCGTGGACAGGCGCGGGGCGCGCGCACCGAGCGCTGCTGCTGGCGTCAGGGAAACCCCGGAGAAGCGGCGCTCCTCCCGCCCGTGCGCCCCCGTCTCCAGCGTCTGGCCCCGGGGCAGAGATTCCTCCCCTTACCTCCCGGACGCCGCGGGGGCTGAGACCGGGGATCGAGGCGCCGCCGACCCACGCCGCTCCCGGGGCCGTAGCGGCCGTGCACCTCCGCTCAGCCCTGGCTCGGGGCCTCTATATAGGGCCTCGGAGGAAGCCGAATGGCCTCCGGGAGGAAATCGGGGTGCACCGAGGGGTCGGCGCGGGGTTTATGTTCTCGCCAAAAACAATAGCGAGCCCGCCCGGCGCTGGCCGGGACCTGGCGCGGCTCCCGCTTCCAGACCGGGCCGCCCTCGCTTGCCCCGGGCAGTGCCGGCCAGCGGGTCCTCACCCCCGCCCGAGTCGCTCGGCCGGTGGCCAGGGAACCGGAGCCCAGACAAAGGTGCCCGGGGTCCACCCCGCCAGCAAGTTCGGGGGCCCTCGGCAGAGCCCCGTGAGCCCCGGGGCTGATGTTCTAGCAGAACTGTGAGGCTTTGCCTAGATCCTGGCAGAGCACTTCACGTTTTTGTACCTGATTTTCTCCTGAAAATCCGTAGCGATCGGGCTGCGGCTTCAAACCACTTGGTGATCGTGAAGCAGCACCCCAGCTATCCAAAGTTAGAAGAAAGCCGTTTGTGGTGCCACTGCTGACGAGAATGCTGCTGTGTTAGGACCTGCATCCGTTGAAATATCCTACAGAAAATTCTTTGTATGGTTATACACTGGGAGAGTCGTGTTTGGTTGTTGAGTTGGATTTGTATTCAGTATTCTGTGTAGTCAGTAACGGTGATGCGTTGCTTACCGCAAGAAAATGGCTCTAACATTCCCGTGCCTTCTCCAGTTACTTTATAGAGATATGATGTTTTATTATGAAACGCCAAAATAAGCAATATGAGGCGTGTATTAGCATTGGGAGGGAAGAGCTCCGAAACCTCATAAAAACGCTTACATCATCTGAACACTGGGCCTAGGAACGCTGGTCCCAGTTCTCTACAATTGACCTAAAAGAGCAAACACACGCTCATTGTTTTCCACTAGGGAGACCATTTAAATATCTTTTTGTTTTGGTTA
Organism: Ctenodactylus gundi; assembly: GCA_004027205.1. NCBI lineage: Eukaryota > Metazoa > Chordata > Mammalia > Rodentia > Ctenodactylidae > Ctenodactylus > Ctenodactylus gundi. The sequence goes on from PVKB01001476.1 coordinate 386,046, forward strand.
GAGTTGTTAACCAGAAAAAAAAAAAATATTTCCTAAATACTCCTGATTGACCTGTTCAATTAGAAATAGATTACCTCCCAATTACTTCACAAGTATTTGCTTAATTAACCTTTAATAATCTCATCATTATTCAGTTTTTGAGATAATTAATGAGAGAAGCTCTTTGGAAACTATAAATTGCCGAATGTTAATTTTCGGCTATCATTTCTAAGGCTTTTTTCATTTTATTAAAACTATAAAATGTGTAATATAACTTCTAAAACGTAGCTTATATTTATCTCCAAATTCTGAAATTAAGAGTTGGGTCTAGCAGTAGGCTTATTTTCACCTGTGACTTCTGTGAAGTGTCTCTTATTATCAGCCCACTGTGTCCATTGAGTTTATATTAAAAAGCATAAGTCACTTTCCGTAAAATTAGGTGACTGAATCATATATTTCTAACTCGTGTTTAAATCGCAATTTTCTTAAGAGCCACCCTAATACAACACTGTTAGATAGAACCCAGGTAAAATGTTACAGATTGTAAATCAGTTCGAGGGTGAGACATAAACTAACCCAGGCATACACTTGTTCAGATCTTTTACTTTGTTTCAGTGTCACTGTCACTGTTGACATCCTCTTTGAAAGTCATCATTTGGAGTCATTAACCTCTCCTTTGTCTAGTGAGACATATCTGAGAAAAGGCTTTCTTAGCATCCTGTGCACTATTCTCTTCCTCTGAAACCAGATTTTCAACGAATGCCCCCAGTCCATGATTATAATGCTAAGCAACATATTTTTATGCAAGTCTGAACTACGAAATCTATAAAGAGATATTAAACCATGGCTGAAATTAACACTTTTTCCATCTGAGGGAAGTTAGAACATGAGCCGGGTATTCAAGGAATAGCGCACAAAGAAACTTCAGAGTAAAGAAAACAGAGTGGCCATTGTGTGTAGGGTGAAGTTATCGAGGTGCAGGCCAGAAATAACTAGACTGAGTTATTCTTGTGAAATTTATTCCAAGTGTATTTTGATATTAAAAATCACATGCGAAAGTAAAGCCTATGCATATAAAACTTGGGAGGAACCATATTCTCTCGAGTCAAAGGATTAGTTTTTCAGCATTAAGCAATAAAGCTCACTGTGTAATTGTTGACAATGATGAGATTCCATCTGTGATCCCCTGCATGAATCCTTCTCTCCAAGGAAGAAAAGAAGAAATCTAGTTCCTCACCAGCAGCTCCCAAGAAAGAACACTTCCTAGTTAGAAATGATCTCACCTAGGAATTACCCATGTCTTAGGAAGATGATTTTGTTCTGGGCATACATTGAAGTTTTCACATTTGTCCTTTACATATCACTGGGTAAGAAATTTCTCTCCCTTTCAAAAGCCACCTGTTCTGGGGAACCATCTTTGATTAAGCCTGATTAAGAAGAATACGTGCTCCTTACGGACAAAGCCAGAACACTATTAATTTTGCTTGTTGTGTGTGCTTAATCACATCTTTAGTCCAACAACAAGTGTTATTGAGAGTCTCTTTTTACCAGGTATTGTGCTGAATGCTAGGATAATAAAATCATTGGTTCCTTCATTTAATATTTATAAAGCACTCCAGTATCTCAGGCCTTGCCCTGTGTTGAGGGAATGCAGTGATGAGCCAGACTGACAAGAGTTCCCAGTCTTGTAGAAAAAAAAAATAAACAATTATAACAAAGTATAAAGACGCTAATGGTAAGGAGAGATAAGGAGTGTGGGAAAACATGGGAAGAGCATCTAACTTAACTAAATTGGGAGAGGGGAGGTCAGGAGGATGGAGAATTAGAGAAGTATTGGTCTCTAAACTGACATCTGAAGATAGGTCAGTGTTACTCATGCCTGCAGTGGGAATTGGTCTTAGATTTGCATTTAATTATTTTTTTCTTATTGTAAGTTGTTTGCATTTAGAAGAATCACTCAGGCTGCTTCTTAGTGTGGGTTGGAAGGAGACAAGACCAAAAAAACCAGTTTAGATTTTATTACAGTATTCCGAAGAAGAGATGATGGTGGCCTGGAGGAAAGCAGGGTGGCCTAAGAGAAATGAACAGATAAGAGGGATTAGGAGACAGAGACAGCAAGAGTGCGTGGGAGAGAGAGGAGATGTGGGTGAATCCGGTTTCTGTTGTGCAGCTGAAGTATGGTAGTGGTACTCACTGAGAAGGAATGAGGAGGAGGCGATGAATTCCTAGGAGGTTTAGCTGAACTTTGGACAAGTTGAATTTCAGGTGTCAGTTGGACATCCCAATAGAAATATCTGAAACCTGGGCTGGAGGTGTAGCTCAGTGACTAGAGTGCTGGCCTAAGAAGCTGGGGGCCCCTGGTTTTATCTCCAAGCACCACAGAATAGCTGGGTGTGGTGGCACATGCCTGCAATCCTAGCACTTGAGAGGCTGAGACAGGAGAACTACTGTGAGTTTGAGGCCAGCTAGGCTACATAGTGAGTTCAGGACTAGCTTGGACTGACAGTGAGACTGTCTCAAAAAAAAAAGAGAGAAAAAGAAAGAAAAGAGAAGAAAAAAATATCAGCAAACCCTTAGTTATATGGACCTAGAGTTGAGCTCAAAGATAGGATTAGAGAGAGAAGTTATTAGCATATATCATACGTGCCTAAGTATAAAATGAAAATAAAATAAAATCTTTCCAATTAAAATCTACCCTCCAATTAAACTTTGTAGTCAACATGAATGTATAAACTTTAGAGATATATAGATGAAACATTTAGGGCCTACTTACAATATTTAGCGTATTATAACTATGTATGATGAATTATAGAATGAAAGTGCGATTTTTAAGGCAATTTTTACTGAAGCTCGTCACAGTGTCTCTATCAACAGCAGCATCACATTTTGAGTCTCTGATACAGTTTTCCAAAATGTGTCATTGTCGCTTCTCCATAAGAGTTTGACTCTATATATTACATATAATGCTGGCCCTGGGGACCTCAATCTGAGTCACAAGTATGTAATCACACCACATCATTCATCCTGTAAACATATTGCTTTTTGTAGTGACTTTTAAAGACTTACTGACAAGGATATCAGACATTTTTAAGTGTGAAAGTATTTCCACAGAAGTAATTATCTAAATTTTTGTTAATTTTTTTTTTCTTTCTTACCATTTCTGTCAGGTGGCTGCTGTCTGAGCACTGCATTTCAGCACTAGATTGTTTCATGCTAATGTATATTCTCCCAAAAGAATTTTGCTGTAAGTGACTGAGAGCTTACAGCAATTATGAAGGACTTTTTAAGGTCAAATATAAATGACTCCCTCTTTTCTGAAAGAGTACTGGGTCCAGGGGGATCTGTTTTATATTTGAGTATATATGATAATGCCAAGAAAGTATTGAGGTTGCCCCAGAAGAGTTTACGAGGAGAGAAACTAGGCCTGATCCAAGACTGACGATTGAAGCTTAGGACCCATCTGGAGGGCACCAAAATGCTGAAGGTCAGCAACAAAAGGAGAAACTTACAAAGAAACAGACTAACAGACGCGTAAAAGCAAAATGAGCAGTGTGCTGTCATGGAGGCCAAGGAAAGAAAATATTTCAGAAATCAGAACTGGCAAGTAGTGTCACATGCTCCTAAAAGTCCAGGTAAGGTAAGACTGGAGGAGCATCCATTAGTGACAAGGGCCACCTTGCTGACTGTACTTGAACCAGTGAATAAGGCTGCTGGATTGTGATGACTTGTCACTACAATTCTTTCAAGTTTACCTGTAATGGGAAGAAAGTTAGTAAATATCAAATGGATTTTATTAGAAGGGGATTGGATTTAAATGCTGATGTAAGGAGGAAATCGAGGAGTGTTGAAGACTGAACAGAGAAAAGGCATAATTGATAGCTTTTAAAACAGGGAGCGGGAGATAACTCGGTAACTGCAGTTCAGCAAGGCCTGTGATTATCTGACCTCAGTAGTTTCTCAAGCAACTACCAATAGGCAAAAGGACCTCACAGAACAAAGCTACGCCCTTCCCAGCGTTAGCCATATTAAGCGTAGTTCTTCCAGCACCTTAATAAAAAGTGAAAATAAGGTCATTTCCTGATGCTTGCTGCTTACTCCCTTAAAGTCCTGTCTTCAGGGGATGTCCCAGCGTATAGTCATCATAAGACAAGGCAGCCCAGTTTTCCAGCAAGAAACTCACAGACAGAAACTCACATCTTGGTTATAACAGAAACTCTACACCAAACACTATCTTAAGAAAGAAAAAAATTTTTATTGGGAGGACTCTGGCATCCAGGGCCAAGAATAAACTAGGAATGAATATGCAGACTGGAAGATCCAGGAGGAACCCAGAAAGTCTTTGTGTAGCCTCTTGTCTCTGTGCCTCCCTCTGACTATATGGTGGCTTTATGCTTGCTGCAGAAAATGGCTCTCTTTGTGTTCTAGTCCACATGACAGCTAGTGACGACTACCAAATCCCAGATTATCCTGCTAGAGTTGGATTCAGAAAGTCCCAACTGTAAATTTCCTAGTGAACAGATTGATTGGCGGTATCGGTTTAGGTGCCCACCTCAATGCACTCAGGAGGCTGGTAGAGAATAGTAAAATAGAGCTCCCACTGCAGTCTACCAGTAAAGCAAGGAGCAAAGTACAACTCATGGACTGGGTGTCAGTCAAGCAATTAACGGCATCATTACAGCGAGGTTCTTTTTGTCACTTTTACCCCATTTGCTCAGTCTGGTACCTGGTACTTTATGAATTTCTGTAAAGAATATACATTTAGTGATTATAGAGAGGACTTTTAATGGCATCATTACAGCGAGGTTCTTTTTGTCACTTTTACCCCATTTGCTCAGTCTGGTACCTGGTACTTTATGAATTTCTGTAAAGAATATACATTTAGTGATTACAGAGAGGACTTTTATATATATATATATATATATATATATATATATCCAGAGAGGATCATAGTTGTAATTAGTTTTCTGTCACAGTGACAAAATACCTGAGAAAACCAGCCTCAAGTAGGAAAGGCTAATTTTGGCTCATGGTTTAAGAGATCTTGGCTCACGGTTTAAGAGATCTTGGTTAGTGGTCATTTGTAACTGGGTGCATGGTAATACAAAATATCATGGTGGATATGACTGTGTAGAGCAAGTTTGTTTACCTCATGAAAGCTAGGATGGAAGGAGAGTGAGAGAGAGGGAGAGAGAGAGAGAGAACAAATGGGCAGAGAGTAGTACTCTTGAATAACATATCATCAGGGACTTATTTCCTTCAATATTCTGAAGTTTCCCCTATCTTGCAATAGTACTACAGCTGAGGATCAAGCCTTCAACACATGAGCCTTTGAGAAACATCTCAGATCCAAACTATGGCAATAGGTGGAAGGATACAGTTTATCCATAAAAAAATGCTGTGGAAGGTCACAGTGTGGGAATGGCTCAAAGAGTCACAGCAGGGATTGTAAGAGGATACATATAAAAGAGCACCCAAAATCAATAACAATATATATTTGTGAATTGTCTCCATCTTGTACTCATAGAAAAATGGCGTGGAAAGTGCAGAGAAGGTAGATAGTTGGATTGACATAAAGCTGAAGATATCTAGGGGTGGGAGAAGAAATAGAAAGTCAAGGATTGAGGGACTTGAGAGGCTGACTTATTCCAGTGACAAGCTGTGTGGTTTTTGGCTAGATAAGGAAGAATAAATAAATCCAGAATGGGCAGAATGCCCAGGAGACAATGAGAGTGTCCAGGAATCGGAGCACTCAAGAAGATCAAAAAGTAGATGTACTCTTATGAGTAAGAGTGGGGACATAAAGATAGAAGCTGCTGTAATTGAGACTTGGATATTGAGCTTTACTCTTTCAGAAGGCTAAAAGAAGCCAAGGAACTTGATGACAGTGTGTGGTGCATTACTTTTGAGTGCATTACTTGTATGTTTAGGAAATGCTCAGGGTTTCCTTCTTGCTGCTCTGGACTTGGCTGTACTCAAGTGCCTAACACTGAGCTTCTATATGATGCTCATACTACTGCTGCCACCATCATGCTGCTTCCCACAAAGGACCTGAGGTGGCAAAGAACAAAAATTGCCAGAGGAAAAAAAGAGCCTCCTTACTCCAAGCTGTGACTACCCCTCTGTCCCACAATCTGCTCTCCAAAACTAAGAGTGAAACAATGTAGGAAAAAAAAAAAAAACCCAAACCTTAACAATCTCATTTATTTCTTTAGCTATGCCTGTGTTTTGGGCTCTTTCTTAGCCCTCCTGGGCCATCCTGTTCAGAGAAACTCCAAGGCAGAAAAGACTCATAATGAGGGGGAAAAATTGTTTTCTTAAAGGTTCTCCCATAAGGGGAAACAATAAAAATGCTATTTTATATTGGTCTTTTATTGCCTCATATGCTACCCATGTGACCTCCATGCAGGTGTTTAAAGAGCAAGGACACTGTGGCTAAAATGGGTCATCCACAAGACAATGAAGTCACCTTGAAATGGTCAACTCTGTGGTTTGGGTGGAACATTTAAGAAGTGGGACTGAGTAGAAAGTAATTGGGTTATTAAGGTACTGGCCTCAGAATGAATTGATATACTTCTTATGAGAGTTCTGAAATCACACATCAGTGGAGTGGAAGGACAGAAAATTATATACTAAGCCTACAGGACATTGACCATTAAGACGAGGGTCTCTGTCTTGATGGTGACACTGAGCCACTGTGTTACGGGCTGTGAATAGTACCACCTAACACAACGCTTGGTGTCTGGATAAGTAAGTGGAAGCCCAAGAGGCATAGCAAGGCCATTCTGGTGGCTTGTTGTCCTAGGGCTCTCGGTTTCCCCACATACCCTCAGGGGAACAACCAAGAATAACAGTGGCTGGAGCGAGAATGGGGAGGAGGAGTAGTGACCACAAGGCAGATATGGGAAATGTTCAACTCAAGAGCCCAAGTGTTTTTCTCCCAGGAAAGAAAACCTCCCTATAACTTTCCCTAGACATTCCCAAATAAAACTCACTTAGAGACTGCGTTTAAAACACATACAGATTCCTAGGCCTCACTCCAATCTTCTCAGGTTAGAAATTCCTGGGAGCAAGCCCCAGGAATCTCCCCTTTAGCTTCAGAATTTCTGCTCAGGAAGAACTTAAGGGTACTAGCATAATTAGATAATAGAGATAAGCAAAATATGTTGGTTTTTGTATAGGAACTCAAAGGATATTTGACTTTGTAGATTTTCAATTCTGAAGTTCAAGATTATTTAATTATACAAAAAATAATACCAGACATTAACCTATAATTAACCTATAAGTCCCTATGTTAGCACTATTTTATTCCCCTCATCTTCTTCCTATTCTTCATTATCGTAACGTGAAATCATGCCCTCTTCTCATTGGTGACTTGAAAAATCCTCCCCTTTGTTGTTACACTTATCAAATTTTCCAATATTGAAGAAATGCATGTTTTGGAACACTTGGAAAACGCCCAAAAATGGGTAAAGAAAATCAACAATCTCCTCCTTCCCAGCACCATTCTTAATGTGCAATATCTCTATTCTTATTTTACTCTTTAGAATTTCTTTTTCTACATTTGTAACATAATATGCAGCCACATGTTCTTAACATTGGAGACACGTTCTGAGAAATATGTCTTTAGTTCATTTTATCGTTGTGTGAACATTGTGGAGTGTGTTTACACACGTTTGGATAGTCTGCTGCACACTTAGGCTATACAATGCATATATAGTATGTATTCCCCCACACATGCACACACACATATAGTATAGTCTACTACTTTTAGGGTCACAATGAATAAAACACTGTGAAATAAAATCAGATCCAAGAGAAAATTACACAGTCAAGAGACCTGGAAACCTGTAGGTTGGCACCCTGGGAGACTAAGGCAGGGGAAATCTCAAATTCCAGCTCAGCCCAAGCCACTTAGCAACTTAGCAAGATCTGTCTTAAACAGAAAATTTTCAAAAGAGCTGGGAATATATCTCAGTATGAAGGTCTGAGATTCAGCTGCAGTAGCAGAAGTGAGAGACGGAAAGGAGACATGGAAAAGACAAAATGTGTTGGGCTGCAGTCAATGTAACATGACCCTCGGTTTTACTGTTTCACAGCAAACTATTAAAAAATAAATAGGAGGTGTATATTCTAGAATAATGATAAATTTATAATAAATATGTATACTTACATTCATTATGATTATCAAGTTTATATATACACACAAAACATTCCTGTACTAATACACAATTATTTACACCAGCATCACCACAAACATATAAGTAATGCGTTGCAGTATGATGTTATGACAGCTATGATGTCACTAGGGAAAAGGAGATTTTTCAGCTTCATTATAATCTATGGGACCACCACCACATAAGCAGCCAAAGGCTGATCAAACATTATGTACTATACACACATTAAATTATATATATGTGCTATTTTTACATTAAAATTCTTTCTTGAACTTATTTCATCATAAATACTCCTGTGTTATTATACTACTTTGTTTGTGTGTGTGTGTGTGTGTGTGTGTGTGTGTGTGTGTGTGTGTAGTAGGCCTCATGCATACCAGGCAAATGCTCTTTCACTGAGCTATATCCCCAGCCTTTTTTATTTTTATTTTGAGAAGAAGTCTTACTGAGTTTCCCAGCTTGCCTTGAACTTGTGATTCTTCTGCCTCAGCCTCCTGAATAGTTGGGATTACAGATGTGGGCCATGGTGCCCAGCATAGTCTTAAATATATAACTAATAGCTTTTCAATATTATGTTGAGTAGTTAAATCATGATTGTCTAATTCATTTCTTTCTGTTGAATATTTGGAATTGCTAGTGATTGTTCAATCACTATTTACCAACTTCCTACTGTATTCTAGATAAAGTTCTGAGACCTGGAAATGTAGTAGTGAGCTCACTAGGTGAATTCAATTAGGGTCTACATTCTAGGGGTGAGGGAGGAGAGAAATTAAAAAATACCATGAAGCAGGGGAAAAACAGAAACAGGAAGTTAGAGGACAACAGGGAGATGCATATTTGCATAATGGGGAGATATTTATTAGCACAAATAAGAAGGCAACAGATAAACAAGCTCATAAGGTTTTTAACTTTTTCCAGTTGTTTAGTAGTCAGAATTGTTTGCCAGAGGAAAAAAAGTTACTGGGTCAAGGAGGGTGAATATTTTTATTTTTTTTATATATTGCTAATTACATTCCAAAAGGTTGTACTATCATATTTAAGGTAAGATTACTGGGAAGTTAGACCTTCTTATACATGTTGCTTATCTGAATTTCTCATTGATTTGAATAAGCTTTTAAAGAACAAAGAAATGGACTTTTCTCATATTTGCTGCAAAAACTACCAGATTCGTGATTGGCTTGTAACTTTGGTATTACACTGCTTTTCTTCTGCACAATCATTGTCAGTTGAGACTACAATTCACTAAATAAGTTTTTCTCATTAGTTTGTGCAGTGTCATTTATTACATATTAGCATTTGAAGCTTATCAGGACTTATTTCAAGGTGTTTTTCATTTGCCTGTGTATTTTTGCATTAATACGACATTAATTTTATTTTAATCATGCAAGTGTAAGATCTTTGAATATCTGACGAGCCTAACTGCCTCATTACTGTTCTTGCCTCTGTGAGTGTGTGTTTGTGTGTGAGTGTGTGTGTGTGTGTGTGTGTGTGTACATGCGTGCGTGCGTGCATGTGTTTCTTTTTTGGCTTGTTCCTGTAAATAAATTTTAGACCAAACTACTCATTCTAGTCTGGTCCCCACCATTATTATATTTTTGATGCTATTAGAATAGAATTTCCTTTTTATCACATTTTTAATCTTTTATTGCTGCTATACAGGCTATGTATTGATTTTTGTGTATGTATCTCATCCTACCATTTTATTGAACTCTTTTTCTTTAATCAATTCAAATAGCTTTTTAATGGAATTTGCTTTGGTTTTATAGACATACAATTCATTTTCTCTTATATCTTTAATAAGTTTTTCTATGATTTTGGTAATATGTGACTTGCTATTTTAGGGCTTATTAGCATTATGTTTTTATTTTGAAATGATCAGAATAAAGTTAATCTCTTTGATGAGTGGCTTTCACCTTAAATTTGATATTTTTAGGTTTATTTATGCCTAATATGCATTTTTTGAAAAAAAAAGTTTCTTTCAGAGTTAGCTATGTGGGGAGGACCCTTGTAAGAGTGCTCATCATTCACTCCTCTTCCAGGTGCTTGGTTACTGCCAGAGACCCATATTATTGCAATTCGACCTATTCCTACCATAGTCAGTTGACCTTAGTGTGGATACATGACTCACACTTGTTCCATCACAGCATCCTAATCCACTATCACCATTTAGTTCATGTATGAGAACCTGACCCACATGGAGACCAAGTGATTTAAGGTCTAAAAAAAAAAAAAAAAAACTTTTTGAGACAGGGCCTCTCTCTGTCCTCCGGCCGCATCCTCCCAAGTGCTGAAATTATAGGCACGTGCCACCACATTCATCTTATATAGAGATGAAGGATTGAACCTGAGGCCTTGAGTTTCCTAAACAAGCATTGTAATCACTGAGCTATGCCCCCAGGCCAGGGCCTAAAATATTTAAACCATGAACTCTATGAAGCCATATTTTTCAACAAGTAGAGAAAACTAGTGTCCCATAAAAAAGAAGGAAGCAGACATACAGAATCTCAAAGAGTGCAAAGAGATAATACTTGAATGTCATTGACATCCCAGTTTTTGGGATCCTGAGGTGTGGCTACATCTTTTCACCCACATTTGTTTAACTATACTTTGGTTTTCATGAAATATCTTAGTCTGAGTCCAAAAAAATCATCTGCTTTCTCTTTCTCTCTTTTTGGTAACCAGCTTAGATTTACTCTTGTGGCAAGAATCCAAGTAAGATTTTTTTTCACATTCCTAGAGGTGATAAATAATTATTTTTTGTATTATACCAGCTAGATCAGCTCAACATGGAGTTAAGAGAGGGAACAATGTAATATGTCGTATAATATATGCTTGAGGCTAGCTTGATTCTTTTTTTTTCATCTCTTATCTAGATATTGCAAGCGAGCCAAACTTCTCCCATGGGACCAAGGCCCTAAGTAGCCCCAGTCACAATGTGAGCACTTTTCCAAAGCACATATCTGAGCAGCAGATTATTATGAAGTCATGGCCTCTAGATGACATGAGGGGAAAAGGGACTAGACCGATAGCCTTTGAGAATAACATGTTTCCTTCCTAAACCTTGTGCATAGCAGTGCTGTCTTCAGGGTTGTCAACGATACCTTTTGCCAGCCAAAGGCAGTTAAGGAAAAAAAAAAGATCACTTCAGGGAACTGACTTTCCTAAAGGAACATCTGTCCTGCCACCTCCCAGCATTCTCAAGGGACTGACAGCGCAACTCAGAGTGTCTGGGCATGTGACAATGAGGGGTGCTGATCCCAGATGAAGACTGGATCAAAGATCTCCACATTTCCCTGACAGCAATGTCACCACGAGTGTCAAGATGTATACATCTGCTTTCAGGACACGGATTTACCATTTTCAATGATTTTTGCTCTCTTACTAGTAGCTTAGAAATCAAATTATTCTGCTGAGTGCTAGAGGCCCCACGCTCCCCTCCTAAGCCACTAAATCAGACTAATTGAGGTAACAAATATGCCTGACTAGCACTTCCACAAGAAATGCAACCCTCAGAAGATGTGGTATTTACTTCTGCCTTGGCCAGCTGTATTGACAGCTAGGCATTTCTGAGGCTGCTTTTGACTTATATCGATTACAGAATGAATTTTAAGAGTCCAAATATACCTTTGCCATGATTCAAACAGAAACAGAAGCACCAAATGGAGATTTGTCAGTAGAACACAAATCTAGCCCAAGTCAGGAACAATAGAGAGCTTTATCACCAGATAGCAGCTTTCAGATCATAGGAAATGATTTGAAGAGTTTGGTCTAGAATGGGCCAAGGGTCACTGTCACAGATGCCTTCCAGAAATCAGTACAGGTGTTTGGCTACTGTGTTGGCAGTCTCAGCACGACGACTCAGAAGTATAATGTTACCAACAGCGTACCGTTCTTTTCTTAGTCCTCGATTGGGTGTTTTGAAGACAGAATGAGGTGAGGACCAATACTCTTTACTATCTCTACCAATCTGACAGATGATTTCAAAACTTTTAGTCTCACTCTTTCAATCACGATAGAACAAATATTAAGGGGAAAAATCGGAAGATGTCTTTAGTAGTTAATCGGAAGAAGAAAATCTTGTAATGTAATGCTATATAACACAAATGAGTCCACCTCTGTGCTTGTAACAGTGCAGAGAGGGAAGGCATTTTCCTAAAGACCGCCATGCACCATGCTGGGATGCTAAGCAGGCAGATATTTTAATCAATGCTTAGACCCTAAAATAAGCTCAAAAGATACTGAGATGTTATTTTAAATGAATTATTCATGGGCCCCATAGCAAATTAAAAATAACATTATTGCACAATTCTTTTTCGCCAACACAAAAATTCTGAAGAAAAAAATATAAAGAGTAACTGTGGCAAATAGAGTGCTTCAGCTCCAAGAATTGAGGGATTTTTTTTTTTCTTCCTAGCCATATTATTCCCTAGTTTACTTTCAAAGATTATCCCAAACCCCTGGGTCTACATGTACCAGACGGCAGGGACACTTCATCTCATTGTGGCCACGATATAGACTTAATCAACATAAGAAATAACTTGTAAACCAAACAATGTATTTTTCTTCTGACTCTGACACCAAGCGATAGTGTATGACAAAAGAGTATTATCTCCTCGGTCAGCCCCGAATATTCCCAGCTTCCTTGATTAGCTGTTATAGACTATTTACACATTTTCCTGTGCCTGAGAGAGTAATTCTGAAACACAGCCCTTCAGGCAGCACAGTTGGATTAAAAGGTAAAGACACTGTAATTGGAGCCAGGAGAGCAAGACTTGGCTTCTAGTTCTACCCTAGTTGAGCTTGTTTATTACCATTTCGTCTATTTCCAAAGCAAATAGACTTTGAGCGCCACTGAGGCACAAGGGATAGCACAGGTGAAGCTCAACTTTGTACTGGTTGAGTGAGGCTTGGTGACAGCTGGATTTCCCAGGTCTTTTGACCACAAACTGACTCAATAGTTTGCTATAAAACTATTACCAGCTTCAACGAGATCCATGATGTTAAAGATGCTGGATTGTCTTAACACAGGCATTCCTTACTCTGAAATAGGATCAAAGTACTGAAAAGCATAGTGTAAACCAATGACAACTTTCCCCTACTGGTTTCCTGTCCTGTCCTCACTCCTCCTATCCATTTTCCTCATAGCCGTCCTAAAGACAAGTCTAAACACTCACCCTTCTGAACCCCACCAGCGATGTCTGTAGTCTACATATGGCCTATAAGTTTTGTCTGACTCTGGCCTGCACCTATTTCCCGTGGCCATCTTGTCACTGCTACATAAAACCCTGAAGCAACATCACACAGCTTCTAGCTCCATAGATACCAAGTGCTGGTTCATGCCTCCATGCACTCAAGCTGTGCCCTCTGATTAAAAGGCACCTGCCTAGTAAATTCCAAATCTTTTTTTCATATTTAAACTCTTCTGGGAAGTTTCTACCTGCCCACAGTCCCACTGTCCTTTAACCAACTGCGTCCTCCTTTTTGGTTACTGGTGGACCATGAGCATGTGGCTGTAATTTTACTTATTACAGTGTTATGAGTTGCAAGCTGCCTCTTCATTAGGGCAGGAACTCTGCCTTATTTGTCTTGGAAATTCTGAGCACTGGCACTGTAGGCACTGTTTGCTAGGCAGATGGACGCACCAACAGATGGTTGAATGGATGGATGAATTCAAGTTAATGTGGTCTTGCTTATCAAATTTCAGTACTCTGATACAATACTTTTGCCAGTAACGAGAAGTGTAATTTTACATAATAGATCTTCGTTTGGGACTTTATCCTTTCACATTAATTTCCTGTTTCTATAAGGGGATCAGAAGTTACCAACAAACATACCAGTCGAGTGTGCTATAGTTAGCCCGAAACCTGATTCTTCGTGGACTTCATAAGGCAAATGCCTAGTCTTTGAGCCAAGTCCAGCCATCTATTGTATCAGGAGTCCTCTTGGGACCAGCATTATTTAATGTGTGGCTGGTTATAACTATTCAGAGGTTTTTAAAAAAATGTGTTTCAAACCCAAAGACTGCCCTGTTCCTAATCTCCAGGAGGCATTCGTATGAATTAGCAAGAGCACTGCCTTATCTTTACTTTTGAACTCAGCTTTGATTGAAGAAAGTCAATAGTGGAAGAATCAAATGGCTGTTTTTCCTCTCTAATTCAAAGAATCATCTTGGGTAGAATAATTACGTTTAATTTAGGGATTTAGGATTTTTTTTTAAGGGACGGCCAAAAAGGAAAAAAAAAAAAATGGTAGCGACACAGAAGAAAAATATCAGAACAAAATAGAGCTCTCAAATCGAGCTACGCTTATCTTCCTACTTAATTATTTTCCTCTCAGTGCTGGGTATAAGAACTAGAGTGATTATGGATGGCCTTTTTCTACTGCCATTCTTGTCATCTAAATTGGAGGCACAAAATCATGGGAACACAATTGGCTACTGAAAAAGGACTTTCTGCCACTAAGGAAAACTTCACGTGACACCCCTAGAAGGAAGTCCTCATTAACTCAGCCGCCACGATGTCGTGTTTGGAGAAATACGGAACTCTTCTAAGCTCATGGAGTTTCTGTTTTCAGGAGACATTTCTTTTCTGCCTAACTAGAGGAGTGTCTTTTTGAGTTTGGACTTCCTAACCTTGAGGAGGGGTTGACGTGCGTCTTCACTGAGTGTGAAATGAGCAGATGGTGTTGTCTCACTCCAATTTGTTTTGCATGGACTGAGAGGAGGCTGTGGGGGAAGGGATAAGTGTGTTCTATTTCTGCCTGTGAAACACAACTTATTGGCACACAAAAAAAGCTATTTCACTCATAGTGGCTTATTTTTTTTCTCAAAATTGAACCCAGGGCCTTGTTTATGCTAAGCACACACTCAATCATTGAGCTATATTTCCCCCACCACGGCCCCAACTATGTCTTATCTCTGTCTCTCTTTCCTCTCTCTCTTCCTTGTTTGTTTGTTTCTTTCTTTCTTTCTTTCTTTCTTTCTTTCTTTCTTCCTTTCTTGTAATGAGAATTGAGACCATGGCCTTTGAACTAAGCTACATCTACAGCCCATTTTTTAAGTTTTTGATTTTGAGACAGGCTCTTACTAAGTTGCCCAGAGTGGACTTGAACTTGCAATCCTACCTATCTAAGCCTCACAGAGTGCTGGGATTATAGACCTGCACCCCTGGGACCACCTTACTTCTTATTTAGGACTGGAGCTTTATTTGTTCTACTTTAGATGAAGGAGTATTATCACCATACTTTTTTTCTTTATACAGAATGGTTATATTCTTATTGTAGAAACGCACACACACACGCGCGCGCACACACGCACACACACCCCCTATTTGGACTATTTGTCCAAGCTGATAATTGAAGGTGACTACTCTGGGTTCTTTGGAGGAATAAAAGTCACTCAATACACATTAAAAAAAAACAAACGGTGTCTTATCTCCAGGCATGTTCCTTTCATTTTCAACTCTACATTCAGCTCGCTAACCTCCAACTCCCTATTCCAGAGAAGTCCCAGGGAACCAAGACATGAGCTTGCCTATGCTCGTGGAAAGGCTGCTAAATTTCCAAAGATGGCCTCCTCCCCAAGCTGGCTCTCTATCTGGAATACAGTCCAGGAAAGGAATTGTAGGATCTCACCTTTCAGGGACCTCCTACCAGGTAAGTAGGCAGGAACCCTAAGCCAATCTCTTCCAAAGGAAGGAGCTATCTGATCTGTCAGCTGTCACTGTGTGTGTGTGTGTGTGTTATTTCCATCACTCACTATCGAGACACATGTACAGTACATGTTTTATGTTTTGCCCCTTCATCCACTGATACAAAAACAATCAGCCATTAAGGTCCATTTTGCTGATGATTTCACAGAAGAGAGAAAAGGTACTGAGGAGGAAACCCAGAAACACTCCCAGTCATAACCTATGTGAACATGTGCCTCTCTCTTTGGTGGTCTCCATTAGGATCCATCCACAGGGCCCTAAATTCAGCCCAGTCCTTAAATTTGCATAGTTCCTTCTATAACACCTTTGTAGCCGTTGGATCAATCACCTTCCTTAGATGGTAGATTAGTAATCGTTGATTATTATGTAAGCCCACCCTCTGGGCATCTCAGCGCCATCTGAAAGGACATAGAACAAGAACCAATGTTCTCCCCCATGGTTGATTTGTTAATACTAATACAATCTTCCCCTCCTTATACCAGCTCTGGCTTGCTCTCCAAAACTCACTGAGGCTACAGCGTTTATTTAATCTGCTATTCCTTAGTTTTGTCTTCTGTTTCTTTGGCCTTCTTTTTCACTTCTGCCTCTGAATAACCAAGGACCACTACAGTTCCTTGTGGCTTTGGGTGATCTGCGTTAGATGCCTTCCTTCGGCCATTCCCAAGGATGAGAATCTGGGCACTGTTGCCTCTTTAAGGGAAACACCTGGCTGCTCCCATTCTTTCCAAACCCCTACCTGACAGCTTAGGTCAGATGGTACCAAATCACTATTCATAGATGAGCTCTTTGCATCGCACTCAAGAAATTTACAAACCTGTCCATCGTCCACCAATCCCTTTAGCCCTTAGGGATGGAACAGAATCTCTCGTGGTGTGTGCCTCACTTGCTCTTGTGGTATTCACCACTTGATTGCCTAATTTGGACCTGCTGCGTACTTTACAAGGCTGTCCTTCAGCACTTGGGCTGAGCCTCTGAACTTGGCATTGGTTTGATGCTGCTCTTGACGCCTCTTTTGATGTTAGTGGCCTAGCCCTACTGCAGCAGCGGAAGGCCTCTGCCTGAGAATCACTTGGAGGCTTCTCCCACCGTGCCCGCTCACAAAACACACAAATTAAAATTTTCCAGGGAAAAAGCACTATGAACCTATACAGTTTTGCCAAGTATCTGGTAACAAAACAGACAATCTGGCACTTTAGCTTCCTGTCTAATTAAAAAAAAATTTAAGGAGGCACATATTTCTTATAAATATTACATTTTAAGAAGATATGCATCTATACACAAGTGATAAATGTAAAGCACGTAAAACAAAAAAAAAAAACTGATTTAAATCTAAGAGTTTTTGTATGACGACCTCATGCCCCAATTCCTATACAAGTGGGGTTCCCCCACCCTTCGGTGCCAAGAATGAAGCCCAGAACCTTGCTCATGCTAAACAAGAACTCTATCACTCAGCAATATCCGCAGCCCAGTCTGGTATTTTGTAGAAAAACTTGGAAATCTATAATAAATTATTGTTCAATGCTGAGTTCCCTCCCTTCTTCTCTTGAGGATGAACAGTAATTAGCTCTGTAACTTTTCAAAACATAATGTACAGGTCAGAGGAATACTTAGATAGAGAACCATATATTCAGCCAACTATTTAGAACTGTTCTCAATTGTCTGGTTTTCAATAGAAAATACAAAATTTGGTCTCTCAGGAATTTGTCTCCTAATCTTAAAAATACAGATGGTTTCCAAGGACATTTGATCACAATTTTCATTTCTTTAACTCAATAATGTATTTTAAAAGTGCTACTTGATATCTGAGAGAACCTCATGAATTCTTTTAACAATTTCCCATTTTGAACTAAGAAACAGTTTTGCCAAAATGAGCTAGAATCTACAAAGCCTTGGGACTGTATTAAGCTGTGCTGGTCTTTCATTTTTGGAAGCTTGCCAGAATATTGTCTTCTCTAGTCTATAATTTTTCCTCTTTTTTTCCTCACTTACCAATTGAATAAAAGTTCAAAGGTCACATCTTTCTCATCCTATCACCAAAGCAAACATTTCTCCAGTTACCCATACAGGGCAGATGTTTCCAAGGCAGTATTTATTGTTTATTAGCTAAAGGCAAAGGCTATAAGAAAAGAGTTTGTGTCACACATATGGATTCTTGGCAGTAAAGTTTGAGTATTCCTAAGTCTGGGGGTGGGGAGAAAGAAATCATGCCACATTCACTTTATTTCTAACCGTTTATTAACCAACTACACACAAAAATGCATCTCTGTACTGGATCTGAAGAATAACTTCTTGTGAGTATCACCTTCCCAATTCGTTTGTTTCACAAATGTTGATTGCTTGGCGCTGTTATAGATGCCAGAAATATAGCAGTAAACAAAACAGAAAAAAATCCCTGTACTTTACAGCTGTGAGAAGAAAGTCTCAGTTTCCTTAGCAGTTCCAGCTTCTTAAAAGTAAATACAGCACACAAAGGATTCCTACACTCCAAAGAAACCCAGCCTTCCCCAGTCAGACTGTAAGCATCCGTGTCACCCTCCCAGAGGCAAGGGATGAGAAGCACCTGTTTCTAACCTTTTTTTGCCCACATGGGTGCTTATTAAACCCATCAGTATTTTGTTGCAACTATAGGCGGCCCATTTCCAGACAAAGAACTTCTGGGCCCCTAGAATAGTTTATGTTCTCATCCAATAATTTTTCAGGTTTACTTGATTGTCCACAAGAAACAACAGGGCTTAAAAAAAATCAGACCATTCATTGAAATTTAACCATCCTAAGTAACAAAATATTCCCACATTGTTGTATGTGGTTTGGTCATATAAGTACATTGCTGGGGGGTGATTTAGCCCGCTGATGTCCCATTTGTCCATACTCCCGATTTCTCACTTCTATTTAAATGCCTTCCCTGGGTGGTGGCAATCCAACTTTGGACTGGCTACATTCTGTACTACTGAGTTGCCTTAATTTTAAAACATGAAGTTACCTCCTGAAGGACCATTACATTGTGCTCATAGTGATTGTATCCAGAAGATGAAAGGGATACAATGCTGTATTAGTTTGGGTTCTTACAAAAGGCAGAATTTACAGAAATTATAACAAAAAAGGTCCATTTGAAAGGCTTACAAGTCTGAGGACAGAGATAGTCCAAGATGGCGGTCTGCACGTGTGAGAGCTGGAGGGTCCAATGGCTGCTCAGCCACGAGGTAGAACACCCGTCCAGGACTGCAGGACAGCCGGTGAGGGTCGGCTGCAGATCTCAGTTGTTTGAAGAATAAGGGCAGAGACCAGAGACTGAGGATCAGCAACTGAAGATCAGAGATGGGTACAAGTCGAGACTGGAGCGAATCTGTGATGAAGATCTGTGGCACGTAGACAATTGAGAAAGTGGGAGCTTTCCCAAAGAAAGAAGCTGTAACAATCTTTCTTCTTCCTTCCTTTTATGCAGTTTGAGCTCCCAGTTGGGCCTCCCACATCCAGTTGGGTGCTCTTCCCTCATTCACCAGCCCACAAACCACCCACATTCTAATCCAGGCCGGTTCCTAATTGCCTAATCCAGGCTGATTCCTAACTGCCTAATCTAGGTCTGGTTCCTAAATCCTAATCCAGATGTGGTTCCTAATTGCCTCAAATTGACATAATCTTGCCAACGGTCACAAATGCTGAGTGTTGGGCACTTCACAGTGGCATCTTGGTTCAATCCTGTAATGAGCACTCGGTGCAGGTTTCCCTATCTTACAGATGAGCGACCTGGGGTTCAGAGAAGTTATGTAATCCTTCTGCTCTAGATCACACAGCCTTCAGTGTCAACAGTCACAAGTGACCTTTCTGTCCCTTGGTCTGAATTCATTTATCAAATTCCTTTCCTCTGTGGCACAGAAAACCTATGATCGCCTGGAGAGTAGCAACTGCTGGCAAGAGGCTTAAAAGTGAAGGGAGAGAACAGAGAAATGAAATGAAAGACAAAGAGGAAACATTGTGCTGACTTCACTGTTTTCTCTGAGGTCGGATCCAGCGCAGAGCTACATTCTTACTGCTTTGATAAAATTCCTGATTCTCAGAAACACTGACTTGGCAGGACCTTGGAGGTCACGTAGCCCAACCTACCATTAAAAGCTTTATTCAGTCGTTAACTGACTTTATTACTGTTGGTGAGCTGGGAAGTTGTGTAACAAGTAAGTGCATTTCTCTGAACCACAGTTTTCCACTCTCATTGTAGGCTTGTCTGGAGAGATTTGACTTTAATAATAAGAATTCTTTACATCTATTTAGCTTTTCCTAGGTTGCCAGAAGTGTTTTCATTCATAGACACATGATGTCCTTTAAATTCTCATTTCTGTGATGAAGGGAGGGGGCATTTGCCAGTTACCACGAAAAAGCTAGAATTCATATCTGGATTCAAATGGCCACTTTGCAATATACCAGCCATAAAAACTTGGCCAGATCATTTCATTTTTCTCAGCGTCCTTAAAGCCACCTTTTCTTGAAAGCCTCCAAGTCCCCACCTGTGAGATGGGAACGATAATATCTCCCACATATGGTTGAACCAAGGATGAAGTGAGGTCACGTATGTAGCGTGTTTGCTGATGGCAGGTGTGCAGGGTTGGTTGCTGTTATCTTTCCTCCTGTTTTTACAGCTGAGGAACTGGAGGTGAGAGGAGCAAAACAGCCCTCCCAAGATAAAACAGCCAAGATAAAACAGCCAGCGATTGGGGAACAAAGGCCAAGCCTTTTTATTGCAATTCTGAACCTCTTTGGTCTTCAACACCCTGCCTGGGAAGACTTTCTGCTCCTTCTCTACACTTGTGATTTGTGGACACCTTTCTTTTTTTACTTGATTCCTTACCAGCGAGAATTCTTCACCCTCTGTCTCTGTTTGGGCTTTGTTGCTGCTGCTGCTTGCGTTGCTCTCCCCATATTGCCTCTTGCTAGTCGCCTGTGTGGTTTATATGCTCTTTGGAAGTTTAAGACAAATGAACAGGATGCTTTCAGGCGTGTCCCTCAAATGTGAAATCTGGTTCTCATAGAGGAGATAGAGCAGCTGTGGTGGCATCCAGGCAGATGGGCTCTGAGTCCCCTGGCTTCTGGTGCCTGGGTGTGATGTGCTGCCGGCTGCCTTCTGGATTTGGATTACTGCTCCCTCAGCACTGCAGCTTCTTCAACCCTTCCCTAACAAATGGTGATTTAAACGGCCCTACCTTGAGCCTTTCACATACCCTTGTAACACACCAAATTGGCACAGCCCATTGGGAGCCCCTCAAATGAATCACCGCCCAAGGATTTGGTGTTTCAAAAGAGGTCATTCTTTCAAGGCTACACAGACAAACATGCAACTCTTCTAAAACTGTCTTTATCTTAGGTTATTCAAAATGCATGGTCACAGCACTACCCCGAATTAAAAAATAAATGTGTAGGCAAGCAGATTTATAACACAGCTCGCATGCATAGTGTGCACAGCTATGCAGAACACATAATAAAAAGATACTTGTCACTCACTTCTTTTATCATAAATTTGAGTAGTGCGATTGGAATATTACCCAACCCAGAGAAAATATCATATCCTAGATCTGAAAGAATTTTCAACAGATTATCTTGCTAACTTCCTTAGCAGCTGCAAGCTCAGGAAATGTCTAAACTAATCAGAATGGAGAGCTAATATTCCCTGACTGGAGGTCTCTATTCTGTTTCAAAGCCTATTTACGTATCTTAGCACCAAACAATAACCCGTTAGTCCCATAAACATGAAGGGTCATATTTGTTTTCTTTACTGGGGAAGGCTCTAGGGATGTGACCTTAGAAAACTTGACAAAGAACTCTGCCACTCCCCTACTATATTCTCGCTAGCTTTCTGTCCTTCACTGGGGATGTTCGGGTCTTGCCCACCATGTGCAAGGCCGAGTCTTTCCAATTGATTCCTTTTTTTCCATAGAACCACTGGTGGAGATCTCTAAGGGTCCTCTTTTCCGGGAGGCAGAACAAAAACAAATTTACTTTTGGCAAGAGTTTGTTGCTTATGCTGGGTTCCCAGTGGGACTGGAGCTCTCACAGTCTGCTGCCAACCAACTTTACTCATATAGTTTATGGCTCCTGGTATGGTTTGAAAGTGTTCCTCAAAAGTTCCTGTGTTGAAAACTCAATTGCCAAACTCAAATGTCGATGGCATGGATGGGAGAGGGCTTTGGAAAATATTAATAGGATAGACAAAGTCATGAAGGTGACTCATTATAATGAGACGAATGGCTTTTTAAGAAGGGGAAGAGAGGCCTGAGCTTGCACACTTGTTCTGTCTTGTTGAGAGGTGCCTCCTACCGTGTCATGACACAGCAAGAAGATCCTCTCCAGATGTGAGCCCTTGATTTTGGACTTCCTAGGTTCCAAAACTGTAAAATGTATATTTCTTTTCTTTATAAATTACTCCGTCCGGGCATTCTGTAACAACAGCAGAAAACACTAAGATCTCCTCAAAACACAAGATCAAGCCCTCGAGCAACAAGAGAAGAAAATGGACACTCTTCCCAATGAACAATGGAGACGTCTCCTTGATCCCACAGGATTTGCAATAGTGTGCCTCTCCCTAGTCTGTCTCCCATTCCTCACTTCGGCCCCTTCTCAGCTGAGCAGAGCAAGACAATCAAGTTAGATCAAACCAAACTAAAGCAGAAAAAGCAAACCTGGGGAGTACATGTGGGAGCAGCAGAATGCCAAGAGCCTTGTCTTTGCTCTGCCTGACCATCTACCACATTCTTAAATTTCCTTACACAACTGCCAGAATTCGTGTGAAGATCAACTTAAATTTATCTCCTTTTCCATGGATTCTTATTTCTTCAGAAAAAAATTGAAAGTACAGCCTAACCCTACAGAGTACCAAAATATGAATACTTCTCTCAAATGGCTTTAAAAATTGCTTAAAATCAACATTGTAGGAAAAAGCAAGTATGTACAAGTAGCTGGCTTAACTATTTTCTGAGATGATTGTAGAAAAAGAAATCTAATTGTATTTTTTTTCCTACAGCAATAAAGGAGAAGCCACTAAGGTAATATTCAGCCTTATGAGTTGGAAGTGGACTGGAGATGGATAGCTCAGTGCGCGGCCTTGCATTCTATCCTCAGCGTAGCAAAGAAAAAGAAAAAAGAAAAGAAAGAGAGAAAGAAAGAGACAGAGAAAGAGAAAGGAAGAAGCTAGACTCGATGACTTCGCCAAGGCAGGCCCTGTCCTCACCAAGAAGCGATTTGCTTCCATCCAGTATTGGAATCCTACCCCAGGACCTTTCCCAAGTCCCAGCCTCCCCCACAAGACTTTAACATCCACTCCCCATAGATTCCAGCTACTCAACACAGCTGTTTTTCTTTTTTCTTTCATGATCCATAAGTTAATTAGAGCCCCACCAGCATTTGTTTCTCATAAACATGAAAATATATTTTAATCCTTCTGCCTTCTATCTTTTTTCATAGAGTACTCTATCTTCCTGGTCAGGACCTGAGATTTTTTTGTCCCCTTCTGGCCATCCCAAGTGCTCATACCAAGGCCCAATGTTTGTACCCTTGGCCTTCCCCTCAAGATGCTCCACTGTTCCAACCTGCCTCCACAAGTTTTCAAGCAGGAGTGAAGAGGATCTAGGAGAAGGTTGATAGTCAATGCGACTGAGGATGCACGGTCACACGGATTACTCTGGGTTCTGATACTTCCAATAAGCATATGAGTTATTCTGCCATCACCCTTATCTTCCCCACAGGGAAAAAGTGCACTAAGTGCATGTCTGCTAGGGCTGCCATAACTAAATGTCAAAGATTTGAGCAGATTAAATCACAAACATTCATATTTGCACAGTTCTGGAGGCTAGAAGTCTAAAATCATTCTTTTGCAGGTTGGGTTTTCCTGAATCCTCTCTTCTTGGCTGTTCCCAGGGGCCACCTTCTCACTATGTCCTCACGTGTCCTCTGTGTGGGTATGCCTCTGGTGCTCAAGTGTCTCTATGTGTGTGTACCCATCCTCCTCTTCTTATAAGGATGTTTATCAGGTCAGGTTAGAGCCCACCCTAATGTCCTTATTTAATGTAATCACCTTTTTAAGAGCCCAATCGCCAAATACAGGCACCCTCTGAGGCGCTGCATGTTGGGGCTTCACCTAGGAGCTGGAGGAAGGGCGTGGCGATCTAGATTCTAACTAGTGGGCTGCTACCTGCTAATGTGAACTGTCTTTGTGGAGCAGATTCTGTGCCATACTGTGTCAGAGGCGGTGTTCTATCCAGCTCCTACTTGAGTGGCTGCCTTGACTTGGCATCAGTGTCTGGAGAAGCCAGTTATGGGGAGGGCACTGAGTTGGTTTCACTCAAAACAGGGCACTAGCAGTAGCAACTGTCACAGGAAAGAACCGGTTTAGGCCACTTGCCTTAAAAGGCATGTCAGGTGGGGCCAGTGTTCTTGGGCTACTGTAGCACAAGCTGAGAATACCTGTGGCTGCTAGGCACTGGCAGCATCCCAGGTGCTCCCTTGCTCCCTGCCTGCCAGGCCTCAGCCCCTGGGATCCAAAAGCTCAGCGTTCTCTTAGTCCTCTCCGGGCATGGAACCTGCTTGCCCATTCCCCTCTTCACTTGGTTTGACCATTCTGAAGACACGCGCCCCTCCCTTGGCAAAGGCAGCTCCCTAGTTTCTTTGCTCCCCTCCCCCGGCTTGTTATTGCCTTCGCTGTACTCTGCTTTCAGATCTCTTCCTATCAGTTCATGAATCCCGTGAGTTAACCTCATGACTAACTTTCTAGGTCACACTAACGCGGCCCTCAGCAGCTCTCTGCCCATCCGCTCCAGTGGCAGTCTCCGCCTGCTCAGTCTACACCCGAGCACGAATCTGCACCCAACTCCTTGAGCACAAAAATGTGATAAAATTGGCAACCCAGGAAGGAGGTCCCGGCTTTCTGGGACTGCAGCGGAGGAGTTTCTGACAAGGCTGGGAGATTTACAACCCTACATACTTTGTGATTCTCAGGGTAATGGAGGGAGGGCATTTCCTGGGTTACTGCCCAAGGAGAGTGAGAAGTGGATCATCCCCATGACAAGGTGGATATGTGGGCACAGATAATTGTTTTGACCATTGCTCCCTGAGGCATGATAAGGGTTAGGAAGGTCCATGCTGGGACAGCAAAGAGGGGCTGACAAATAGACTCTTCCAGAAGCACCTCCAGCCACTGGTCAGGTAGCTAGGATTCACCTAATATAGATGCTTGAGTCAGAAAGGCCAGGGCTGCTGCCATGATAACATGCAGCACCTGTCCTGGGGGACCTCTTAGGCTACTGGTCTCCTGGTGCTCAGGTGAACCAGAAAGCACACAGACTGTCCTTCAGGAAGCAGAAAGCCAAGGGGCTGCCCCCTTCCATGGCTTCTTAATTAAGAGTGTAGCTCAGCCCTTCGTGTCTTTCCACCTAAACTCAGTGGCTCTTTTGGGGGAAGGGGGACCTGGTGTTGTTTGGAAGGAAAGAGATAAAAAAGGAAAAGCAAGTGAGATCGAGCCCCATCCAATCCTGGACCCTGCTCTTTACCTGCCTTGCCAAGGAGCCCAGTGTTACCAAGCCAAGTCTTCAAGGAAGGAAGAGACTGACCTAAAGAAATATGTTCATTCATGGAGGAAGGAGGAGAAGGTGTCTCCCAGAAGAAATTGGACCCATGGGTCCCAGTGCCAAGCAGACAGCAGTAAATTTGCTCTTTGGTACTCAGGGGTAGTAGGGCTATTGAGATGACCCCAGCTGTGGGAAAACCTGGGGAAACTACATGATGCTGAGCCCCCAGGTCTCCTCTTAGAGATGTGGAAAAAACTCAAAATCTAGAGTGAAGTTCTGTTGAAATTACCACCGCTTTATTACAAGCTTCTGAAGAAGTTGCTTCACCTGAACCTCATCCAAAAATTCCTTACAGGTTGTCTTGTTTGGATCATATTTTTGCCTGACAAGCATTGCTCCTGAAAAGTTGTCTTTCACACTCTGATTACAGGGAAAGTCACGGTCAAGAGCCCGTGGTCATAGTTCCCATTTGGAAAGCTCTCACTGCTGGATACTTGAACCTGGAGTGAGAACACAGAGGATGAGAAAGGTGGTGGAAGCCAACCTCAATGGTACAGGTCTGTAATCTTAGCACTCTGG